>PVLC010008817.1:46785-56797 GCA_004027655.1 Graphiurus murinus
GGTACTGGGGATTGAACTCAGGGGCATTCTACCTCCGAGCTATACCCCCAGCCCTATTTTTTATTCTTTATTTTGAAACCGGGTCTCACTAAGTTGCGGAGTGCCTCACTAGGTAGCTGAGGCTGGCCGCGAACCCGGATCCTCCGGTCTCAGCCTCCCGAATGCTGGGATTACAAGCGTGCGCCACCACGCCCGGCGCTCTACAGACTTTTAAGTGGAACAGTTTCTCAGAAAATGGCAGAGAACTGAATTTACCATGGACCCATTTAGAATCCCAGAAATAGCTCTGCCTGATCCTCCTATACTCTAGATCTATACTTAAACTATAACTAAATACTGAGAATAATCAGGTGGTCTAGGTTAGCATGTATCTGAGTTTCAGTAATAAATTTTAGAATTTTATACCTGCTATTTTATAATAGTACTATGTTAGAAGAACATTTTCATGAACAAAAATTTAAATAAAGGCTCTAAATTCTTATATTTATTTTCATTAGCATTATTCTGCATGATAGACTCATGAACTTAAAACAAGTTGATTCATCGGTTTTCTTCCAGTTTAAGATACATGTTCATGATGCTCTTCTCTCTCATCTATACTTCTGTGCCTTTGCAAATTCTTTATCCACTAAATAAAATGTTCTGCAATTCTCCTGCTTAGTTTGGCTTATGTTTGTTCATCTTTTTAAATTGGCTCTTTTAATTCCATTTTTATCATGTGCCTATCCATTCTGTCAACAAACATTTATTAGTTACCCAGTGTGTGCCAATACACAAAGATTTTTAAGAAAGCAAACCTACCTAGCCCATACATCCAAAAATATAGACAATTGAAGAAGCAGAAAATTAAACTGGAAAAAAAAAAGTGAAGTATGACATGTACTAAGTCTAAGAAGACATCTGTCTGAGTGCTGTGGGAAACAGAGAAGCTGTAACCTAGCTCTAACCTCATCCAGGAAATGCAAAGTGAAAGCAACGTAAGGCTTTCTATCGATTGCCTTTTTATTTAATACATACCTGCATCAGTACTCACAATGTCGTTTAGCTGTAAAATGCAGTTTCATAGAACAGACAAAATAGCTACAGAATAAAATGTTTGCTATATGAATTAACTTGGTTGCATGCTTACAGTAGTGGAATGCTGTTTCCTAGTAATGAACAAGACAACGCCTGCATGTTTTTGTAACATTATGGAAAGTTGGTGTGTGTACCAAGACATACTAAATGAAATCAGTATGACTAAATACAATGAAATAGCAATTCTGTGTGAATTAGAATAGGATAGAATAGAATTAGAATAGAAATTTAGAAAGTTACACATGATCACAACACATTTTAACATGAAAATATCTTGTCCATCAAAAGTTTTGTGGGTACCTTGTTCCTTTAATAGTGATTCTCTTCTGTCTGATCATATGTTCTTTTGGTACCAATTAATTAAGGGAGACAGTACTGTGCTCCCCTAAATCTTCTACATGCCACTGTGCCTCAATATCCCACCTAAAATATTTAAATCATTTTACTAAAAGCAAACAGACAAACCCAACACCAACAGTTCTCCAGCAGTCCAGCAGTTCTCTGGACAGTGAAACAACATAGGACCAAAGAAAATCCATTAACTGAGAGGAGGATAAAGTGAATGTTTGACATTGGTCTCAGTGCTTCTTGATCTTGGCTTCAGAGCACTTCTGTTCATTTGCAGTCTCTCCATTGATTCTTGATATAAGCTTAATATAGTATTCTGTATACTGGGAATATAATTTCTAGATATTCATTATAGCAGAATAGCTGTAAGCCAGCAGAGTGGCCTTATATATTATAAGCACAGAAATTACTTGATAATTAATGTATGCAAATTTTCATTTCTTTTTTTTCTTTACTAGGACGAACATATAATGATCTCAACCAATATCCAGTGTTTCCATGGGTGTTAACAAACTACGAATCAGAAGAATTGGACCTGACTCTGCCAGGAAACTTCAGAGATTTATCAAAGGTAATTTTTAAATGTATAGAAGTCAATTTTCTTCATATATCTATAATGTAAAGGTTTTCTAGCCGGGCGTGGTGGTGCACGCTTGTAATCCCAGCATTCGGGAGGCTGAGACCGGAGGATCCGGGTTCGCGGCCAGCCTCAGCTACCTAGTGAGACACTCCGCAACTTAGTGAGACTCGGTTTCAAAATAAAGAATAAAAAATAGGGCTGGGGGTATAGCTCGGAGGTAGAATGCCCCTGAGTTCAACTCCCAGTACTGCAAAAAAAATAAATAAATAAAAAAATAAAGGTTTTCTGTCAGAGCATATATATCCAATTAATGTTTACAAGGAAGTAAACCTGGTTGTTTCCTCCTTTTGTAGTCAGTGTCTAATTCTCACCAATTCATAGCACAGGATTTAAGCTACAAGAAGATGAACTGGTAGCATCATAGGCAAAATGGGTGTTTAAGAAAGAGCAGACCTAGGGAGAAGATGTTCAGATATGGTAGCTTTAAAGCCATGGTAGGAAACATAAAATTAGCACAAAACATGACAGCAAATTATTTCTGTGATATATTCCTTAGGTTATAAGGTGTGCTATCTTGACCATAAAATAAATACATACACACACACACACACACACACGTATTCTGTATTAGATGAGCTTAGTACTGAAAAGAAAGTCAAGTAAGTTTATCAAAGGTCTTTTTAGATGCAATAAAATATGGCCTAAAAAAGGTAAGAAATAATGGAGATTAAAAATAAAAGGCAAACTGGATGTGATAGCACAGGCCTGGGAGTCTGAGACAAGAAGATCACAGGTTTGAGGGAAGCCTCAGCAATTCAGTAAGTCCCTCTGCAACTTAGACCATTTTTCAAAATAAAAAATAAAAAAATAGGGCTGGGATGCAGCACAGAAATAGAATACCTCTGGGTTCAATCCCCATTGTTAAAATTAAATAAATAAATAAATGGCAAATCTTGGGTTCATTCACCTAATTTGTCAAGAAGAAACTTAAATGGGATCCTGAACTATTTGAAATGCAGCAATGAACTAGGAACTAAGCCCAAAAAGGTGCTCTGTAGCTGGGGGTGGGTGGGTGTGGAATGAGAGAAAGAATGAGAGAGAGAGAGAGAGAGAGAGAGAGAGAGAGAGAGAGAGAGAGAGAGAAAGAGAATGAGAATATGAATATGAATGAGAATCACTGACAGCTTTGGGACCTAAACCCAGTCCTAAAGTTTATGTACTTTAGCCACAGTAAAGGCACAGCCCATTTACTCTGACATCATCTCTCTTTTCTATCAAACTTGATTATCTGGTTTAGCACATTCTACAGAAGGTTAAAAGTTAAACGTGTATGGGGGGCAGGTTTAAGGAGCTCATAGGGCAGCATGAGTCCTGTGAACTAGAGAAACATCATTGTGATCAGTTGAAAATTAATCCCACAGATGGTTTTTAAACTCAGCATGCCTTCCTTCTCCTGCTTCTTTTCTTGCCTTTGAAAGCTAGGACCCTCCCCCCCCCCCAAGTTGAAGTTCTGTATTCCACTACTCTGGCTGTGTAACCAAAGCCAGTTTCTCTTAGCCCGTAGGTAATATGAGAAAAGTAACACTACCCTACCTCATATAGTTGTTAAGGTCAAATGCCATGTATGTTTTCAGAATGTAACATGGTACTTGGAAAATAGAAACACTTCATGAATTACAGTTAATATTCTACATGGAATATTTCTTAGACTGTTTTTGTAGGCTGTTTACTAATTTATCCATATTATTGTTTAGCATTCACTCTCCAGTTCTTTTATGGGACTTCCTCAAACGTTGGTTACTAGCTCATTGGTAATATTGATTATGGTGTTATAGGTGCCTATGGGACCTTAGAGATCAGTTAGCCAGCATACAGACATATTACTGAATCATACAGTTTAAGAAAACTAGCAATTGAATCCTAATATGCTGACAAATATGGCATTTTTTCCATTGCAATCCAACTGAACAAAAATCTTTAACCATTTGCCATGTGCAAATCATTTTGTAGGCTCAGGTAGACGGTGACATGTAATTCATGGGACCTTCCCTCTTATTATATAAATGATACAATCAGCCCCCACGAAATTAAATAATAAGGTACTATATTTGACAGAAAGCAGCAAAAAATAGTGTCAGGAATAAAAGCTCTGGAGCCAGACTGCCTCAGTTGAAATCCTGTTTCTGCCATTTACTAGCTGTGAAGAATTAGATGAAGTTATTTACTTTCTCTTTGCAACAGTTTTCTCACCTCTATAATGGAGACAATAATAATAGTGTTGCTGTGACAAGCTGATGAGGTGATAAGGATAAAGAACTTGGAAAAGTGCCTTACACATCATTATTAGTCACTGCTATGTATATAATAATAGTCCTGGACATAGGCCATGTACTTGGAAATATCTTGTAAATAATGGTAAGTATGTGCTACTACATCCATGTTATGTCTTTGAATGACATACATCTTGGGCATGACTTGCCAAGGTTGAGGTGAAATCTTTAGACATAAAACAAAACCAGATAATTCATCAATGCCAGGGTATTCTTGAAACACTAACGCAGCCAAAGAAAATATAGTACTCTTTATGATTAATATGGGTTACAGGAGGCATCCAGCAAAATATTTACTAGAAATAATATCTTTTTAATTTATCCATGTAGAAATGATGAAATAAATTAAATGAGGAAGTCAGTATTTCTAAAGTAACAGAAAGATATAAACATTCCTAAGGTTTCTTAAGCTGATCTCTTTTTTTGCTTTATTGTGTTTTGTTTTGTTTTGTGGCACTGGGGGTTGAACCCAGGGATATTCCACCTCTGAGCTACACTTTCAGCCCTATTTTATTTTTATTTTGAAACTGAGTCTCATAGGTTGATGAGACTCTCACTACTTGCTGAGGCCGTCCTTGAATCTTTGATCGTCCTGTGTCAGTTTCCCAAGCACTGAGATTATCAGCATGCGCCACCATGCCAGGTTCTTAAGCTAACTTCTATACTATGTATTTCCTTTGGCTGAGCTTTTCCTTTTGTGACTCACATATGTTCTTTCAACTTTATATAGTGTTAAATAATTAGAGGTAAACAGATGGAGCCTAAATAAATTAGGCAACTTGATTGCAAACCATACTTTTGCAAGCCTGGAGTTGAATCCATAAACTCTTAAAAGATAGATAGCTTTCTCTTCCAATTCTATGATATTCCATGCTTTAGCAATTTGTTCTTTATATTCTGTCACACTAACACGATAGGAAAATGTTAGCAAATTAAAGCCTCTTGATATGTTAATAAATTACTCTTGCATTGTCCCCATGCTTCATTGAATTTCTTAATAGGAACTTCTTACAAATGGTCTAGAAACCCAAGACTGTCCTGCATAAAAACCATTAATAAACAAGATTCTAATGTATGAAAATATATCTTATTATATGCCTAATGGGAAAATGACATTTGAAGTATAATAATATAATTGGAAGGAAAAACTACTGCAGTGCAATATTGCTGTAGTGAAGAGATTCCACTAAGAAACACATGAAATTCTTGTAGGTATAATGAGTACTACAAATGAATAATTTAATGGAGAGTTTGTTACTTTTTAAAAGCTCAAGAAAGAACTAGAATAACTGAATATTAATCAATTGAGTCTTAACCAAGAAAATTCTGAAAGATTTTAAATAACAAAAGTAGTTGTTTCTAAACAAAGATTGAGAGTTCTAATCCAAGTAATAATTCTTAGTATTGAATAATTCTACAATTTATTTCAGTAAACATTTGTGGCCCCAAATAATTTTTATATTCTATACTATATAAAACATTTAAAAAGCTATGAAATGTCCAATCAATACATAGCTATTATATAAAAGGAGCTTTGCAAGGCGCTGTTGGAACTAACCTTCAGGAAATGTTCATTGTTTAGGAGCAGAAAAAGAAAACAATAGGCAACAGATTGCTTATTCTATCTATAGCATTATAATGTATGGGCATTAAGTGGAGTCAGAGATAAATGTACGTGAAACTGGTGAAGCTTAAGCTTTAAGGCTTTCATTTTCAGGGGTTTGTCTATATGCATTGCCCTTAATTTTATGTGTATAGTTTTGAGGCTTTGTTTTGTTTTGTTGTGGTGCCAGGAATTACACACAGGGCCTTGTTCATGCAAGGCAAGTGCTCCACTGCTAAGCTACATCCCCAGTCCTTAGTACATAGTTTATGTTCAGTATCTTTAAGGGTCTGTGTTAGACTTCTGCTGCTGAGGGAAAAAAATGCCTGAGAAAATCAACTTAATAAAGGAAAGGGTTTATTTTGGCTCATGGTCTCAGTCCATGCATGTTGCCAGGCCCGGTTGCTTTGGGCCTGTGGTGACACAGCTCATCAGGGCAGGGGCACCTGCTGGAGGGGGTCTGTTCACCTCATAGGGGTCAGGAAGTAGAGAGAGAGGAGGGGAGGAGCCAGGGTGCTAATATCCCCTTGAGGGTCACACCCCCAATAGCCAGATATAGTTCCATATCTGACCCAGGTCCATAATTCAAAAATTATATATACTCCTTGCATACTTCCCTCAAACATTGACAGTATGGACAAAACAGTGGTTTTCTATTGTATTTTTAAGCAGCATCTGATATGTTACAAAGACTCCGTTGAAACAAAGGATTAACTTACTACTTCTATTAGATTGTGCAAACAACACAGAAAGAAACACAGTAAATAAAAATAATGTCTCGGCATGAGTCATGCTTTCCCTGGGGCACAGATGACACAGAAGGTCAGGATGGTGAGAGGAGCCAGAGCTGGCTTTCCTGCTCTTGCCAAAGTCCACACTACTGACAGGTCTGTGGCACTCAGTTCTCATTCACATGGGAAATTGAATATCTAGAGTTTCTATTCTCTTTTTTAGTTGCTTGAGAAGGTTATTCCTGGATGTGTCAAACATTTACATTTTTATTTCTTTGCATTGATATTAAAATTGAAAGAAAAAAACCTGAAAGGCCATAAATAGAAGGTAGAAAAAATGTAGAATTTGCTCAAATGTTTCTGTTTCACATATTGTAAATACTTGAGCACGTTTTCTAAGCTCTTTTTTTTTTTTTTTTTTTTTTTTCAGTACTGGGAATTGAACTCAGGAGCATTCTACCTCCGAGCTATACCCCCAGCCCTATTTTTTATTCTTTATTTTGAAACTGAGTCTCACTAAGTTGCGGAGTGCCTCACTAAGTAAGCTGAGGCTGGCCGCGAACCCGGATCCTCCGGTCTCAGCCTCCCGAATGCTGGGATTACAAGCGTGCGCCACCACGCCCGGCTTTCTAAGCTCTTTTAAGGTGAACATGATCATGCTTACACAATAGGGGTGTTGAAAGAGTTAGCTATGAAACAGACTTCCACAATTGTCATTTGGGTTTCAACATCTTTGGTATGACTGAAAAATATCTACATATTTGATTCAAAGGATTTAACCTTTATTCAATAAAGTAAAAAGCAGTTCCATTCAATAAATTATTTTTCATGCAATAAATAATTCTGCTTAGTCATCTCTTTAAAATATCAAATGATCAAAACACCAAAGTTAAATATTTATTGAACTTGAGATGGACATTTATTTGGACTGAAGTATTTTATACTTACAGTCTTACTCTTTCACTAATCTTCTTTATTATTGATTAATTAAAGATCACAGGAGCAAGAAATTTTTCATCAACATGATTTATTAGATTTCTCATTTGATTAGACATCACAGGAAGGCTTACTTATTACACATAGAGATTATAGGTTATATGTATTGTATGACATGATGGACAGCAAATGAAGCAATCTGTCGTTGACCTATATTTTCAGTACCAATCAACAGTAGGTATAAAGACCCCCCCCCTGTTTATATAGATATTCCTATGGAGACATGACCTTGTGATGAAATCTATCTTAAAACATGACATATGCTAGTGCTGTAGTTATTTACATATACTCATAGGAACTTGACTCTGAAATTTTAGTGGTTACATGACTTTGACATGAAGCACGGTCTCTGCTCATTAAAGTGTAAATGGAATTTTCTTATTTCCCAGTCATGCCCTCTGATAAATGAAATAGTTTTATCACAAAACCAAGCCCTGCTAATATTGACATGATCATAAGACATCACACACCCACACCCATTCACTGAGTGGAAAAAATGTATTTTGTTAACACAGGAGTTATTTGACTGACAGATGATGATAAGCATAACCATTTTCCCAAATTATTATGCCACTTAAAAAGAGGAAGTGATAATGCCTTGAGGCTTTGAAATGTGATAATGCAAATGGATGCGCTGAAGTGTGAACACTACTCAAAGGTCCACCCTTGATACTGCCAAATGTCTATCTACCACATAGAAGAGTCTAAACTGGTAGGATAGGAATGAGCAACTCTGAAAGCTAGAACAAGTTTCTAGCATTATTTTGTCTTTCTTCTCAACTATAAGTTAACAATATCTAAAATGAAATTAGCTTTATTTACTTTAGTATGTAGTCTATCTAGTGCTTAATTTTTTATTGGTACATTGTAATCACATATCTTAATGAGGTACAAGATGGTAGAGGCATACATACACACATCACTCATTTAGCCCTTTCCCAGTTCCCACCCCATTCCCTCCCATCTCCCTCCTTCTCATGTTCAACTTAGTGATTGATATGTTTGTGAATGTACATCATATGTATTAAGGTAATAAATCACCAAGTATTGGCAAAACTACTCAGTGTATCAGTGGCTAACTATAATGATATAAAACTTACTAAAAGATGTGACTATGTAAATTTGATTATATGTCATTTGCCAAAAAGATGACTGCCAATTTTGAAATATTTGTGAAAATATATGTTACATGCCTCCTTAAACTATATTCAGCAGTATGCTGAAAATCATCAGGCTTGCTTATATGGCAGTACTGAAAGAGAAGTACTGTTTTAAGGGCAAGGTATTAATTGGCAGTATTTGGATGCTGTCTTGAAACTCATGGAAGAATCGTCTATTTAAATTAGTAACTTTATTCATTGACTCATTCTTTCATTACACACATACTGATTTCCACCATATTCTATGCCAAGCACTGGAGATTCAAAGACAGTAAGTATTGATCCACACCCATAAAGATGCACAGCTGTTTTTAGTTTACCAGTTGCACATTATGCCATTTTTTCTCCAATTGAAAGGAAGAATAAACCAAGAAAAGCACAAGGAAACAGGTTATTCTCAGACATTTTGGTAACTAGAAATAAAACGGTATTTGTTTATAACTCCACCATCTCTTGTTGGAAACACACAGTAGGGTGACAAGGAGCTTTATGGATTTGTACAGAATTTCCAAACAGTTGTAAGCTCTGTCCACTTATGCTAAATGTCCCCTTAACCTCTTTTCTTGTTCCATTGAGGCAGTTGTCTGCTCTTTTAGAAAGAGGAGAAAAAACACTAGCTAAGTCCTGTCCTGCTTAGAAAATTGCAAGCTGTTAAAGAAGGAACTAGAGAAAACAGGAACACTTTCTAGTGCGTGTTCACAGGAGAACACATCTGTAGAAATGAAAAGGGAGTCTTTCTCATGCACTTTACCAACCACATGTCATGTCTCTGTCTAACATATAGTATAATCATAGCACAACCAGGCCAAAACAGTCTCCTTTAACCTCTTCTTCCAGCTGAAATTGAGTATTCAATAGCCTTAGATAGTCTGGAAACTAATTTGTAGCTTCAATCATTATGTTTCTGCTTAATCATTAGAAACCTAGTAGACAAAGAAAGATTTAAGAGACTCCATTGTTTTTTTTTTTTTCTTTATTTTTTATTTTATTTTTAGCATGGAATTTTATACATTTCTTGGGTACAACAGGGTTAATCACACATTTTTGTTGGGTACAAGCTAGTACAGGTAAAGACATCCATGCACATATTTCTCATTAACCCTTCCCCAATTCCCACCCACCCTCCCCCTATCTCCTGGTCAGTTTAGTGATTGACTTTGATGTGATCTTGTAAGTACATCATGCTC
>PVLC010008818.1:0-12193 GCA_004027655.1 Graphiurus murinus
GAGAGGGGTTATTGGAAGTCTGTAGGAAAAGCACTATTTGGAAAGACGACCTCAGCACTGTGTTTGTTATCGTGTGTGTAAAACCTTTGATCCCAGAAAAGAGAGAGAGATAATAAAAGAGGTTCGAACCAGCAGCTTTTAGCCGGCGTCTTTTATTGGGGCCTCATGGCTGAAGGTTCAGCCTGGGGCGCCCGATAGAGACCCTGTTTCAAAATTTAAAAATAGGGCTGAGGATGTAGCTCAGAGGTAAAATGTCTCTAGGTTCAATCCCTAGCACCACACATAAACACACAAAAAAGAATTAAGTTTTGTGTATGATGTGAGCATCACCCAAATAATTGTTGAGCGTAACCAGCCCTCGCTCTTTGAGGTCCATCCTTCTCATCACTTCTCTTCTTCCTTTAATTTGCAGTCAGGGGCAGTTTTCATATCTATTTCCCAGAGTAATGCACAGTCAAAATACTGATAGGACGGGTTTCTTTCTTTCTTTTTTTGATACTGTGGATTGAACCCAGAGGCATTCACCTTTCAGCTACACTTCCAGCCCGATTTTATTTCTTATTTGGAAACAGGATCTCACTAGGTTGATGAGAGTCTCACTACTTGTTGAGGCTGTCCTTGAACCTGTGATCCTCCTATCTCAGCCTCCCAAGTACTGGGATTCTAAGGGTGTGCCACCACGCCCAGCGACTGGTTTCTTTTCTAGCGATTTACTCATTAGTTTGAATTGTGGAGTTAAGAAACCAAGTCCCTGAAAGGAAATAATACACTTGGTTCTACCTAGATTTTTTGTCCTTCCTTAGGAGTGATATTTTATATTCATGAATTTTTAAAAAATAGAGCCAAGTACTGGGAGGCTGAGACTTGTGGATCTGGGTTTGCGGCCAACCTCAGCTACTTAGTGAGGCCCTAAAAAACTTAGTGAGACCCTGTTTCAAAAATAAAAGCTTAATTATTTCTTAGGATGAATTTCTAGAAGTAAAATTTCTGGATCAAAGAATTAACTTTTTTTTTTTTAATGGGGGAAAGGATGAGGACATGGGAAGGGGAAGCCAGCGGGAGCAAGAATTCACACCAAAGGCCATAAGGCATTAAATCTTTTTTTTTTTTTTTTTTTTTTTTTTTTTGTGGTACTAGCTGTTGAACTCAGCACTTGCATGGATCACACAGGCGCACTGAGCTACATTCATAGTCACAAATTTCATTTTTTTTTTCTAATCAAAGGGAATTTTTATTATATTTATTACAGCTTTTGCTGTAGTTCAGTAATTTTTTTGTGCTTTAACCAAAATTTTATTTAGGTACCAATATTATACAATTTCTTGAGTTATAAATAGAGTTATAAACAAAATTTCATTTTGCCCAGGCTAACCTTGAATTTACAATCTTCCTGCCTCAGCCTCCCAAGTAGCAGGGACTATAGATGTGCACGATTGTGCCTGGCTACTCATTGTTTTTATTGGCATTAATTATTCATCAAGATGCCATTTTTCATATTTACTGGTCATCATAGGTATCGGTCTCATAAACACACAGCTTCTAGTCTTGATTATAGGTACTTCAAAAACCGTTTCCCATTTATTAATCAGTCTTTTCAATAGTTTCTTTTTTCTTTCCAGGAACGACTGAAGCTGGTGACTGTTTTGGGTGCTGGCCTTCTCTGTGGAACTGCACTGGCGGTCATTGTGCCTGAAGGAGTACATGCACTTTATGAAGATATTCTTGAGGGTGAGAAAGAAGAGCCTTATTTGAAAGATGTTTTTGACTTGGAGAGTTGACAGGAAAAAGAAGCTTAGTGGTATTTTTTCTGAACACAGTTCATGTTTACTGCAGAATTCTACCCTGAGAAGAGTTCTTAAGAGAAATCTTTTGACATCTTCGACAGTGAAAAGTTTATGAATTGAACACCCCAGTTCATTCATAATACATATGCCACTTAAATACATATCTGCAAAAATGAATGACATCCATTCTTTTTGAGTATGACAGTTTTTTTAAATTCCCACTCAAAAACTCTGCAAATCTCACATGATAGTGGTTGTATTTGTAGTGTTCTTTAACTTAAAAAAATATATAGATACATAAATTAGGATTCAAGGACCCTTTATGGTAAACTTTGTAGATAATTGGTGAGGACCCAATTGGGGAGGATTTGTAAAAAACTAAAGAGACCTTTCCTGGCTCTCATAACAGTAAGCAGAGAGAACAGGATAGCTATGAGAGTAGTGCTCAGTTGTCAGCATAGTTCACTCACCAGCTAAGTGTTTTGGTTCTTCATACCAGCTTGAAAGTCTACTTGAATCACATTTGTGACTTAGTAAACTCTTATATGTCACAAAACTTCACAGTTACCTCTGAAAGATTGAAACCATAATTGTTCAATTAGGAATCTGAATCCTCCAATGCCACTGTCTATTGGACATTAAAAATAGTTTAAAGAAGCCAGGCTTATAATCCCAGTACTTGAGAGGCTGAGAAAGGAGGATTGTGGGTTTGAGGACAGCTTCAGCAAGTAGTGAGACTCTCATCAACCTAGAGAGAACCTGTTTCAAAATAAAATAAAATTGGGCTAGGGGTATAGCTCAGAGGTAGAATGTCCCTGAGTTCAATCCCTAACATCAAAAAACAAACAAAAAACCAAATATAGTTTAAAGAACCAAAGCTGGGCGTGGTGGCTCACACTTGTAATCCCAGCATTTGGGAGGCTGAGACCGGAGGACCTGGGTTCGCGGCCAGCCTCAGCTACCTAGTGAGGCACTCCACAACTTAGTGAGACCCTGTTTCAAAATAAAGAATAAAAAGTAGGGCTTGGGGTATAGCTTGGAGGTGGTGGAATGCCCCTGAGTTCAATCCCCAGTACCGCAAAAAATAAAGAAAGAAAGAAAGAAAGAAAGAAAGAAAGAAAGAAAGAAAGAAAGAACCAGGAGCCATGGTGCATGCCTATAATCCCAGCTACCTGGGAAACTAAGGCTGAGATTACAAATTCAAGGCTAGCCTGGAACATCATTAAGTTTCAACTTACTGAAACTCTGTCTCAAAAAGAGAAGGGGATGAAGCTCATTGGTACAGTGCTTGCCTATTATGCATAAGGCACTGGATTCAATCCCTAATGTGAAAAAAAAAAAAAAAAAAGAATAGTATAAATAGGTAAGCACCTTCCAGATTTCTTACTAAAGATAGTATAAGCATTACTTTTTCAGATCTTGGTCAAAGAAAAGAATTGTGTTCTTTGTCTAGAGTGGTAGTGTTCTTAGACGTGGAGTATGAACATGAGCATGTGATGCTTGGTGGCAAGATTGGTAGTAGATATACATGAAGACTATGGGAATCTTACTGCAAAATAGGACAGGGGCAGAGAATTGGCCAGCTTTATTGGAAACAATCATAAATCTGGAACCCTAGTGCAGTGGCTTCCACTTTTGTTGGTCATATATCCTACTATTGGGAAAAATTATTTATGTACACTATTCTACTAATTTACTACATACATTATAAAACACGCTCCTAAAATTTTAAAGTCTAGGATTTAAAGTAAATATTTAGAAAATTAGTATTTTTCTTTTCTATCCTAGTGGGTCATCAGAATTTTTCTGGGATGTGGTTTTTTCATTCTAGATATTACTTTCCTCGTGTACTCGTAAGCATTCAGAACATGCCTAAACTGACCATTCAAAATACTTTTGCTTGGCTTGGGAACTAAGAAAGAATTTTGTGTGGCAGTTTTTTTTACTTATCTGATAATAAGAATTTGTTTTTTGGTACTACTGGGGTTTGAACCCCGGGGCATTCTACCCCCCTCCCTATTTTATTTTTTATTTTGAAACAGGATCTCACTAAGTTGCTGAGGGCCTTGCTAAATTGCTGAGGCTGGCTCTGAACCTGCAATCCTTCTATCTCAGACTCCCAAGTACTGGAATTACAGGTATGCCCCACCATGCCTGGTTAGGGAGGGTGTGTATTTTACAAGTAATTTCCTTGCCCCCAATCTAGACTACTGACAAATTTTCAGGGAAGCAGCCTGGGAATATCGATTTTTAGCAAGTCGTGATTTTGTTGTTGTTGTTGTTGGTGGTGATGGTGGTGGAACTAAGGATTTTACCTCTGAGCTATACCCTCAGCCCTTTTTATATTTTTTTTGTTTTAAAACAGGGTCTCTCTAGGTTTCTGAGAATCTTTCCAGGTTGTGAGACTGGTCTTGAATCTGCAATCTTCCTTCTCAGCTTCCCAAGTACTGCCATTATAGGAGTGTGCCACCATGCCCTGCTGTCTGTGATTCTTTTGTGTATGTATGGGGGGGGGGTACTGGGGGTTGAATCCAGGGGTGTTCTACCTCTGAGCTACACCCCCAACCCCCTCAACCCCTTTTTAAAAAAATTTTTTTTGTGGTACTGGGGATTGAACTCAGGGGCATTCCACCTCCGAGCTATACCCCCAGCCCTATTTTTTATTCTCTATCTTGAAACCAAGTCTCACTAAGTTGCAGAGTCTCCCACTAGGTAGCTGAGGCTGGCGGCGAACCTGGATCCTCTGGTCTCAGCCTCCCGAATACTGGGATTACAAGCGTGCGCCATCATGCCTGGCTTAAAAAATGTTTTGTTTTGAAACAAGATCTCACTAAGTTCCTGAGAGTTTCACTAAATTGCTGAGGCTGGTCTTGAGCCTGTGATCTTCCTATCTCAGCCTCCCAAGTACTAGGATTATAGGCATGCACCACCACTCCCAGCTTGTCTATGATTCTTATTAGACAAATTTGGGAAACACTGGAGTGGAGAAACGAAGTGATTCAGGTATAGTTTTATACATGCACATGCTTTAATAACAGTTGGCAATAATACCATATTTCAGATACAGTTTTAAGGTTAAACTTAAGATACCATGTATCAAGTTGCATTCCTTTATTTTCACTTTTCCTGATTTTTGAACCAAATTAATATTATGGATTCATTTGAAAACGTTGCAAAGTGCTTTATAAACTTGCTTTTCTAAAAATAACATCCTAATCTCTTTCACCTTTCATTGTAGATTTATTTCTGGACCTAAACCATTAATTACACTTTTTTTGTGTGTGTGTGGAATTGGGGATTGAACCCAGGGGCATTCCACCTCTTAGCTATATCACCAGCCCTATTTTTTATTCTTTATTTTGAAACAGGGCCTCACTAAGTTGCAGAGGCCCCACCAAGTAGCTGAGGCTGGCCACAAACCTGAGATCCTCCTGTCTCAGCCTCCCAAGTACTAGGATTACAAGTGTGCACCACCATACCCGGCTCATTTACACATTTAAAATAATTGTCGTGGGATAACACGGTCCCACTCGTGGGTCCTTGGCCTCCGTGATAAAAAGAATTTTAACACGTGCCAGTCAGGGACAAAAGGCAGGTAATTATTCGGGGAAACAAGGGAATGGGAAAACAGGTAAGCGGAGATCTTCTGAGTCCCAGAGCAGGAGGGCAAGAGAGAGAGAGAGAGAGAGAGAGAGTCCTTGCCTCCTTAGTCCTTATATCCGAGGGGGTTGGCCTAGAAGTCCAGAACACAGGTATAGGTGGTCGTCCAAAAGAGGGTGGGCACAGGAAAAGTTGGATCCTCCTCTTCCTCAGGTTTCAAGATGGATCTGACCTTGGCCATAAGTCTCAAGTGTCCTTGGCCCTGAATCTCAGGTGGGGTAGGGCTTCCGGGGATTAGGGTATGGGACCTCCTAAGAAACTTCCAAGGGGTGGAGTTAGCTTAAAACTCTCCAGATTTTAAAAACTATATTTTTCCTTTTCCTCCCAGTGTTTCCTTCCTACCTAAATTTTATTCTTCCTATTCTACCTCATAATTATTTCCATTTAGTATCTTTACATTCACACTTTTGGTACTAGGGATTGAACCTAAAGGTATTCTACCTCTGAGCTAGATCCCCAGCCCTATTTTATTTTTTATTTTGTTACAAAGTCTCGCTTAATTACTGAGGGTTTCGCTGAGTTGCTGATACTAGCCTTGAAACTGCGATTCTCCTGTCTCAGTTTCCCAAGTACTGGGATTACCAGCATGTACCATTACACCTAACTACGTTCACTTTTTTGGTGTACATATTTTTGAGTTTTGACAAGTGTATCATATTATCAGTACTCCAATCAAAATAGAGAACAGTTCCATTGCTCCCCCCCAAAATTCTCTAATGCTACCTTTTTTGTAAGGACAAAAAGGACCTTTCCTCTACTTCCAATCCCTGGGAACCACTGATCACTTCTCTAAATCTATAGTTTTGTCTTTTTAGAATGTCATATAAATGGAATTAAGAGTTGGGCACAGAAGAGCCTGCCTAATAATCCCAGGTACTAAGAAGGCTGAGGCAGGCAATTGCAAGTTTGAAGCCATCCCAGGCAATTTAGTGAGAGTCTGTCTCAAAATAAACTAAAAAGGGCCAGGGATGTAGCTCAGTGGTACAGCACTTGCCATGCATGTGGGAGGTCCTAGGTTTAATACTCAGTACCACAACAACACAAATAAATGGAATCATGTGGCCTTGAGCTGTCCTCTATCGCTTAGCATAATGCATTGAGAGTCATCATATTGTTCTGTAGATCAGTAGTGTGTGCTTGCCTTTTTTTTTTTTTGTGGTATTAGGGATTGAACCAGGAGGCATTCTACCTCCACGCTACACCCCCAGCCCAACTTTATTTCTTTTTTGGAAACAAGGTCTGACTAGGTTGCTGAGAGCCTTACTGAGTTGCCAAGGCTAGCTTCGAACCTGCGATCCTCCTGTCTCGGCCTCCCAAGTACTAGGATTACAGGAGTGCATCACCATTCTAGGCTCTATTTTATTTTTTATTTTGAAAATGGTTTCCCTAAGTTGCTGAGGGTTTTTCTAAGTTGCTGAGGCTGGCCCTGAACTTGTGATCCTCCTGTCTCAGCCTCCCAAGTACTAGGATTATAGGTGTGCACCACCACACCTGGCTGTGCCTTTTTATTTCTGAGTATTATTCCATTGTCTGGATGAACCATACTTGATTATTTCTTTACCAGTTGGAAGACATGGGTTGGTTACAGTTTTGATGATTATGCATAGAGGTATTATGAGCATTTATGTACAGGTCTTTGTATAAATGTGAGTTTTTATTTCTCTTGCATAAATACTTATAGTGGGATTGCTGGGTCATGGTAAGTATATGTTCACCTTCATGAGAAACACTCTTTTCCAAACTGGCAGTACCAATTTTGTATTCCCATAAGTAGTGTATAAGAGTTCTAGTTTTCCCCTTCCTTGCAAACACTAGTGTTTGTTTTAGTAGGCAGGTAATGGTATCTCAATTTGGTTTTAATTTGTATTTCCCTTATGACTATGATTTTGAACATCTTTTTGTATGCTTAATTGTAGTGGCTATTATTTTCTTTGATGATATAAAATATTTTGCCCAATTTTAGAGCTGAGTTTTCTTATGATCTGCAATTATTTTCTCCTAGTCTGTGATTTATCTTTTTTTTTTTTTTTTTTTTTTTTTTTTTTTTTTTTTTTTTTTTTTTTTTTTTTTTTTGCAGTACTAGAGATGGAACCCAGGGGCATTCTATCTCTGAGCTACACCCCCAGCCCTATTTTTTATTCTTTATTTTGAAACAGGGTCTCACTAAGTTGTGGAGGGCCTCACTAGGTAGCTGAGGCTGGCCGCGAACCCTGATCCTCCAGTCTCAGCCTCCCAAATGCTGGGATTACAAGCCTGCGCCACCACGCCCAGCCTTATCTTTTCATTTTCTTAACAGTGTCTTTAGCCAGGTGTGGTGGTACACGCCTATAATCCAAATACTTAGGAGGCTGAGACAAGAAGGTTGTAGGTTCGAAGTCAGTCTTAGCAACTTAGTGAGACCCTGTTTTCAAATAAGAAATAAAATAGGACTAGGGTGTAGCCCAGAGGTAGAAGGCCCCTGGGTTCCACCCCTAGTACACCCCACACACATACACACACAGTGTCTTTCACAGAGCAGTTTTTAATTCTAATGAAGTCCAAATTAATTTTTCTTTTGTGAATTATACTTTTGGTGTTGTATCTAGAAACTCCTTGCTGAATCCAAATTCATGATGATAGTCTCTTTTATTTTCTTCTAGAAGTTTTATAATTTTAGGTTTTTCATTTAGTTCTATGATCCATTGTGGTAGAATTTTCAATATAATACGAAGGTTCATTTTCTGGTATATGGATAGATGTTTAATAGTTCCAACACCATTTGTTGAAAAGAGCACCTTTCTCTATTGAATTGTCTTTGTATCTTTGTCAAAATTCATTGACCATATTTGTATTGATCTATGTTTGGATTCAGTATTCTGTTTTTCATTGATCTGTTCTTTGCCAATACTTCATTGTCTTAATGTCTGTAGCTTTATAGCACATCTTAAAATCAGATTTTGAGTCCTTCTAATATTATTCTTATTTTTAAAAAATTGTTTGGCTGGGTGTGGTGGTGTGTGTCTGTCATCCTGTCGTGGGATAATGCGGTTCCACTCATGGGTCCTTGGCCTCCATGATAAAAAGAATTTTAACACATGCCAGTCGGGGACAAAAGGCAGGTATTTAGACAAAAGGCAGGTATTTATTCAGGGAAACAAGGGAGTCGGGGAAAACAGGTAAGTGGAGATCTTCTGAGTCCTTGGAGCAGGAGGGCAAGAGAGCAAGGGCAAGGGGAGGGCTCCTTCCCTTTTTAAGAGGGATGGGCACCGAGGAAGTCTGGATCCTCCTCTTCCTCAGGTACAGGTAGGCGATAGGTGGGCTTTCCAAAAGAGGGTGGGCACAGGAAAGGTTGGATCTTCCTCTTCCTCAGGTTTCAAGATGGATCTTGACCTTGGCTCTGTGAGTCTCAGCTGTCCTTGGCCCTGAACCTCAGGTGGGGGCAGGGCTTCCGGGGATTAGGGTGTGGAGCCTAAGAAACTTCCAAGGGGTGGAGTTAGCTTAAAACTCTCCAGATCTTTTAAAAACTATATTTTTCCTTTTCCTCCCAGTGTTTCCTTCCTACCTAAATTTTTACTCTTCCTATTCTACCTCATCATTCCCCCCCCACCCCCGAGACTTTTGGTCCCTTAATCTTTTAAGGGGTTGCCGAGGGATGAAGGTCTGACTTCTGTAATTTCTTCAAAGCTGACAAGGGGGGGTTGACCTTGCCTATCCAGGGACCGAAAGTCTCCCCCTAACTGATCTGAAGGAGGCGTGGGGAGGTCAGGCCTTTTTGTTGGCTGCTGAACTATCATCCTCTGATGTTCTGGAATAGAAGGCATAAACATACGATATATTAATCTTAGACAGCAGCAAGCTAAACAACAGAAAAGTATGCTGATGCAAGGTATACCAGCCAAGAGAAGGAAAAATCCATTCCATTCAGATATTAACCAATTACTTTTTGGAAAGGAAAACATCCACCAAGGTAATGTGGATGGATTGGACGTGGGTGTTGGCCCCCAAATCCAGCAGTTACTTTTTATAGCATCTGTGACATACTGCTGTAACCAATCCAGGAAAAAGTTTGTTTTTACCTGGGAGAACCATGTAAAAATTAGGAGACAAATAAGTCTAGTCAGGATAGACATAATGGAGTTACAAGGCAAAAATCACAAGAATGAAACTTATCCCAATCCAGTCTTCTTGAATAGTACTTTTAAGTCTTCTAGAAGCTCACAGGAATAGAGTTCACAGGTCTCTAGCATCTGGAGGCTTACTGCCAATTTTAGGGTCTTGGTCCTGCGAAGCCTCAAGAGGAACAGATTTAATTCTAGACATATGAATCCAGGAATTGTGTCCCTGTAGTGTAATAGCTGTGGGAGTATTAAGAAGAATCTGGAAGGGACCCTTCCATTTTGGGAGAAGTTGATCTGTGGGTGAGTCCTTTTTCCAGGTTTTGAGTAAGACATAATCACCTGGTTGTACTTTTGCCAGGTAAGTCAAATTATCAGGAGTTAGAAGAATCTTATTTTCATATTTCAATAAAGCATTTTGTACTTGCCCTAAATTAATTATATATTTAATCATCTCCTGTGTCTTAGGGTCAGTAACAGGATCTGAGGTTAGAAAAGGTCTTCCATAAAGCATTTAATAAGGACTCAGTTGGAGAGAGGTTTTAGGAGCAATTCTAATTCTTAATAGAGCAATGGGCAGTAGGCATAACTAGGGCTCTGAGGTCTCTTGACATAGCTTTTCCAAGGTGGTCTTAATCTGTAAGTTAGCCCTTTCTACTTTTCCTGATGACCGAGGATGCCAGGAACTGTGGAGATAGTAAGTTATTCCCAGAGCTCGTGAAACCTCCTGCGTTATCTTTGAAATAAAGGAAGGCCCATTGTCACTTTGGAGTGACCTGGGGAGTCCAAATCTAGGAATAGTTTCTTTAATAATGTTTTAACAACTTCTTGGGCCTTTTCAGTCTAGGCAGGATATGCTTCCACCCACCCAGAAAACGTATCAGCAAAATAAGAGATACTTATATCCTTGGCATAGGGGCATCCGGGTGAAATCTATTTGCCAGTCTTCTCCAGGGAATGTGCCCTGTCGCTGTACTGCGTTACTATGGCATAGCCTGATTTTTGAATTCCCTCACTCATGAAGCTGCTCCCATCAGTAAAGCATTTTACATCAGGGTTAGTTAGAGGCTGATCACCAAGATCAAGCCTACTATCCTACACTTGCTTTGGTTATACTTTCCTACTGAGTGTTCAAGGCCAAGTAGTTAGCCCAATATTGGGCAATCATGAATTATAAATTTTGCTGATAAGGTCAGTTAAGGCTCCTCAGGGTTACTCCTGTGTATGTGAGGCTTTGCCTCTCATCTGCAAGGATGGGTCATGGTTTGCTTAACCATTTGCTTCCCTTGAAGCATAGGGGACATTTCCTGTCTACTGACCCTCCTTTTTGCAGAGATCGTGTTGAAGGCTCCTAGTCTCTGGCGTCTTCTTGATCTCCCTGTCGGGAGGTCAGATGACTCACCGGAGTTGTAGGGCCTTAGTTGAGGTCTTTTCCTGGGACCTATTTGACCTTGGAAGGGCTAGAGCCAAAATATTGGCTATCCTTTTAGCCCTTGTATTTCCTGATTGTCCTCCAAGACTCGGTAGTTGAGCACCCAGATGGTCAGTTTCACCAGTCCTTTTAATGATTATGGGTCAATATCATAGCCTATTTTCAAAAAATACATCTGTAATGTTAACAGACAACAATTGCAAAGATGTAATAGTTCTGATAATGTTTGGTAACATAAATAAATTCTCATTTAAATTTGACTTTATATGTCTATATAAAAACCCAATAATTTTTAACCAGAGTGGCATTAATTTGGAATGCCAAATGTTTTATCACCTCTATCCTTGCTTGAAGATGATTATAATACAATCTAGGATTATGCAAATATCAACCTAAGAAAAAAATTACTATTAAACCTTTTTGTTTATAGGATATCAGATTGGTAAGGCATTTTCTTAAGATCTGGATTCTAGGATACCTAGGAGACATAAATATATTTAACTAATAAAGAAACCAGTAATAATTAGCATGATACATAACAGTTAACAATTTTAACTTAACCTTAACATAACCTTAACTTAGCTATTGGAATGAAATTTAGAAATTGTGGCTCAATAGGGTGACTATAATTATAAGTCTATATAGGTTAACAGTATTGATAAAAAAATCAAATAGCTCTAGAAATTTTATAAGTTTAGAGACCAATACTAATAATCAGAAATAAGTTTATTACCTGATAGATGGTTGTATCTCTCTTATATAGTAAACCATTTATTTAAAGCAAAACAGGTGTAAACCAAGTCTTAGTGATGGATTTCTGAATTGTACTAGAACAATCCCAGTACTTGGGAGGCTGAGACAGAAGGATCACAGGTTCAAAACCAGCTTCAGCAATTTAGCAAGTCTCTTAGCAACTTAGACCCTGTTTCAAAATAAAAATTAAAATAGGGCTAGGGTTGTAGCTTAGAGATAGAAAGCCCCTGGGTTCAATTCCCAGTACCACCACTAAAAAAAAAAAAAAAATCATATTGAGATTCTGACTGAGTTGAATCTATTAATTAGGGGGAAAATAGACATCTTAAAAATACTGTGTTTTCAGCCAGGTATGGTTGTGTACCCATGTATCCTAGTATTTGGAGGCTAAGACAGGAGGGTTGCATGCATGTTCTAGGTCAGCGCCAGCAATTCAATGAGACCCTATTTCAAGATTAAAAAGGTCTGAG
>PVLC010008818.1:12293-56779 GCA_004027655.1 Graphiurus murinus
TGTAATCCCAGCATTCGGGAGGCTGAGACCAGAGGATCCGGGTTCGCGGCCAGCCTCAGCTACCTAGTGAGGCACTCCGCAACTCAGTGAGACTCTGTTTCAAAATAAAGAATAAAAAGGGGCTGGGGGTGTAGCTCGGAGGTAGAATGCCCCTGAGTTCAATCCCCAGTACCGCAAAAAAAAAAAAAAAAAAAAAAAGGTCTGAGGCTGTATAGCTTGGAGGTAGAATGCCCCTGGGTTCAATTCCTAGTACCAACAAAACAAACTGTTTTTCTAATCCTTGAGCACAGTATTATTTCTCCATTTACTTAGGTCTTCTTTGATTTCTTTCATCAATATTACAATTTTTAGAAAACAAAACTGCATTTATTTTATTAGATTTATACCTAAACAGTTCATGCTTGTATTGAAAGTGTAAATGGTTTTTAAATTTTTTCAATTTCTAATATTCTAGTATATAGAAATGTGCTAAATTCACTTATTATAGATGCTTTTTTGTTGGTTCCTTGGGATTTGCTGCATAAATAATCACATAATATATGAAATAGCTCAATGTTTGTTTTTCTTTCTGTTCTACCTGGTTTTTTTCTTTCCATTTTGCTCTGAGTGGATCATCCAGTATGAGGGTGATTAGGAATGAAAGCTGGCATTCCTCGTTCTCATTCAGTCTTTTACCATTAAGTATGATGTTAGCTGTGGGTTGATAGTGGTTGTGTGTGTGTGTGTGTGTGTGTGTGTGTGTCTGTCTGTTACTAGGGATTGAACTCAGGGGCATTCTACCTCTGAGCTACACTCCAGCCCTATTTTATTTTTTAGTTTGAAATAGGGTCTAACTAAGTTGCTAAAGGCCTCAATAAGTTGCCAAGGCTGGCTGTGAACCTGTGATCCTCCTGTCTCAGCCTCCCAAGTAGCAGGATTACAGGTATGTGTCACCACGCCCAGCTGTGCTTTAATTTTAATGTGCTATATTTATTTATTTATTTATTGCGGTACTGGGGATTGAACTCAGGGGCATTCTATCTCTATACCCCCAGACCTATTTTTTTTCTTTATTTTGAAACAGGGTCTCACTAAGTTGCAGAGTGCCTCACTAGGTAGCTGAGGCTGGACGCGAACCCGGATCCTCCAGTCTCAGCCTCCCAAATGCTGGGATTACAAGCGTGAGCCACCATGCCCGGCTAATGTGCTATATTTTTAATTTTCATTCAGTTCAGAATATTTTCTGATTTTTCTTGCACTTCCTCTTTTATCTATGTATTATTTAGAAGTATGTTATTTACAATAGCACTCCAAAAAATAAAATACTTAGGGATAAACCTAACCAAAGAGGTAGAAGACCTCTATAAGGAAAACTATAAAAAGTTGAAAAAGAAATTGATGAAGACCTTAGAAGATGGAAAGATCTTCCATGCTCTTGGATAGGCAGAATAAATATCATCAAAATGGCCATCCTCCCAAAAGTGATCTACAGATTCAATGCAATACCCATGAAATTACCAAGGTTACTCCTCACAGACATAGAAAAATCAGTCTTAAATTCATCTGGAACAACAAAAAGCCCAGAATAGCCAAAGTAATTCTTAGCAACAAGAACCATGCAGGAGGTATCACAATACCTGACTTCAAACTTTACTACAAAGCCACAGTAATAAAAACAGCATGGTATTAGCACAAAAACAGATACATAGACCAATGGAGCAGAATAGAAGATTCAGAAACAGACCCATGTGCTTACAGTCAACTGATTTTTTACAAAGGAGCCAAAAACATACACTGGAAAAAAGATAGCCTCTTTAACAAATGGTGTTGGCAAAACTGGTTAAGTATATGCAGGAAAATGGAAATAAACCCCACTTTCTCACCCTGCACAAGAGTCAACTCAAGGTGGATCAAAGACCTGGAAGTCAGGCCAGAGACCTTGTAGCTACTTGAAGAGGGCATAGGGCCAACAACAACACATAGGCACAGGTAAAGTTTCTCAACAAGACCCCAAAAGCACAAGCAACTCAAAGGAAGATCAATACATGGGATTGTATTAAACTGAAGAGCTTCTGTGTAGCAAAGGAAACTATCAAGAACCTCAACAGAGAGCCCACAGAATGGGAGAAAATTTTTGCCAACTACTCTTCTGATAGAGGACTAATATCTAAGATATACAGAGAACTTAAGAAACTCACAGCTAAGAAAACAACCCAATCAAAAAATGGGCAAAAGATCTAAATAGATACCTCACAAAAGAAGAAATATAAATGACCAATAAATGTATGAGGAACTGTTCCACATCATTAGCAATCAGAGAGATGCAAATCAAAACTACCTTGAGATTTCGCCTAACTCCAATCAGAATGGCAATCATAAAAAACACGAACAACAATAAATGGCGAGGGTGCAGAGAAGTGGGAACCCTAATACATTGTTGGTGGGATTGCAAATTAGTGCAACCACTTTGGAAAACAGTATGGAGGATCCTCAGACGAATGGGAATGAACCTACCATATGATCCAGCAATACCACTTCTGGGTATCTACCCAAAAGAATGGAAACCAAATTATCAGACCGATGCATGTGTATCTATGTTTATAGATGCACAATTCACAATTGCCAAACTATAGAACCAGTCAAGATGTCCATCAACAGATGAATGGATTACAAAACTATGGGAAATGTACACAATGGAATTTTACTCAGCCATAAAGAAGAACAAAATCATGTTATTTGCAAGGAAGTGGATGCAACTGGAAAACATTATGTTAAGTGAGATGAGTCAGTCACAAAGAGTAAAAAAGCATATGTTCTCCCTAATATGTGGATGCTAGGGAGAAGATGGGGCATAAGAGGGACTCCAGATGAAAAAGGAGAGACCCTCGATAAGCAAAGAAGTTGACTTAACTGAAGGTGATGGGGTGGGGGGCGACACCCTAATGCACATGATGTACTTTCACAAATACATCAAGGTCAATCACTAAACTGAACTTGAGAAGGAGGGAGGGGGAGGGAATGGAACGGGAATTGGGGAAGGGTTAAATTAGAGATGTGTGCATGTATGTCTTTATCAGCTTGTACCTAACAAAGATGTATGATTACAATGCACCAATTAATAAAAAAAATAAAATAAAAAGAAGTGTGTTATTTAATTTCAAAATATTTGGGCAGTGTATATATACACACACACACACACACGCACACACACACCATTCTTTTTGTTGCTGATTTCTAGTTTAATTTCATTTTTGTTGGAGAATGTACTTAATATGATTTGATTACTTAAAAATTTGTAAATTGTTTTTCAATGGCCTAGAATATGGTTTATATTGGTCAGTATTCCTTGTACACTTAAAAAGAATACGTTCTGTTGTTACTTGATAGAATGATCTACCAATGTAAATTAGGTCAATCCCCAGTATGGCAAAAAAAAAAAATAGGTCAAGTTGTTTAATAATATTTATCTTCTGTATCCTTGCTAATTTTTTGTTTATCTATTATTGAGATGGTTTGTCTATTTCTCTTTTCATTTCTATCAGTTTTTGCCTTATGTGTATTGAAGCTCTTTGGGTAGGTGCCTACACATTTAGGATTGCTATGCTTTCTTGGTCAGTTGGCTTTTTTAATCATTATGTGATATCCCTCTTTATTCCTGGTAAAATTCATTGTACTAAAGAAGTCTACTCTTATTTTTGTGTGTGTAAGTGAGGATTGAACCCAGGGGTGCTCTACCACTGAGTTACATCCCCAACCTGTTTTTTTTTTGGTGGTGGTACTGGGGATTGAACTCAGGGGCATTCTACCTCCGAGCTATACCCCAAGCCCTATTTTTTATTCTTTATTTTGAAACAGGGTCTCACTAAGTTGTGGAGTGCCTCACTAGGTAGCTGAGCTGACTGTGAACCCAGATCCTTCGGTCTCAGCCTCCCAAATGCTGGGATTACAAGCATGTACCACCACACCCAGCTTTATTTTTCATTTTGAAACAGTCATGTTAAATTGTTCAGGCTAGCCTTGAACTTGCAATCCTACTGCCACAGCCACCTGGTTTGCTGGAATTACTGGTATGTGTCACTGCACCAAATTACTCTATCTGATTTGTTTGTTTGTCATAACTGGCACTTGAACACAGGATCATTCTACTTCTGAGCTACACCTCAGCCCTTTTTATTTTTTGTTATTTGAAACAAGGTCTCACTAGGTTTCTGAGAGTCTCACTAAGCTACAGAGGCTGATCTGGAACCTACAATCCTCCTGTCTCAGGCTCCCAAGTACTGGGATTACAGGCATGTGCCACCACCCTCAGCTGCATCTGATCTTAATATAGCCATCCAGTTTTCTTTTGATCACTGTGTCAGTATATCTTTTCATCCTTTTACTTTTAGCCTATATCATTCATTATATGTAAAGTAGATTTCTTATAGACAGCATATAAATTGATAATTTTTTAAAAATCCAGTTTGCCAGCTGGGCATGGTGGCACATGCTTGTAATCCCAGTACTTGGGAGGCTGAGACAGGAGGATTACAGGTTTGAGGATAAGCTCAATAAGTAGTGAGACTCTCATCAACCTTGTGAGACATCGTTTCAAACTAAAAATAAAAAATAAGACTAGAAGCCGGGGGTGGTGGTGCAGGCTTGTAATCCCAGTACTTGGGCGGCTGAGACAGGAGGATCACTGATTCACAGCAAACCTCAGCAACTTATGAGGCCCTCTGCAACTTAGTAAAACTCTGTTTCAAAATAAGAATAAAAAATAGGGCTGGGGGTGTAGCTCAGAGGTAGAATGCCCCTGGGTTCCATCCCCAGTTATGACAAAGAAATCAAATAATTTGGTGCAGTGATGCAAAAAAATAAATAAAATAAAGACTAAAAAATAGGGGTGGGGATGTAAATCAGAGGTAGAATGCCCCTGGGTTCAATCCCCCATACCACAAAAAAAAAAAAATAGGACTAGAGCTGTAGCTTGGAGGTAGAATGCCCTTGGGTTAACTCCCAGTACCACAAAATAAATAAAGGGCTTAGAGTGTATCTCTGATACAGAATGATCCTAAATTCAGTCCCCAGTATCACACACAAAAGACCGAACAAAGCCACTAGAGTCTCTTTTTTCAGTTACTCTAGACAGAAAAATGGGTTTCTTCTCAGTGTTTTATCTGCCAGTGTTGTTAGTGTGCAGTTCTGCAGCTGGGGCTACCTTCAAGGTAGAACCAAGAAAGAAAAAAGAGGGCTGGGGGTGTGTGTATAGCCCAGTGGCCAAGTGCTACTGGCCTAGCACTTGTAAGGCCCTGGATCTGATGTGATCCTCACCACCCCTAGAGGTCAGGGAGGGCGAGAGGGGTCCCTCTACACCTACACCTCACAACAGCCCCCTTTCCTGGCTCTCTGATCAAGTAGCACAGGATTTCTCTTGAAGTTTTTGCTGCTCTCATTCTTGGTGATGTTTACTTTTTGTAATTCTCAAGTATTTGTTTTTTATTTGCTTTGTCCAGAATTTTATTTTCAGTGAGTGATTGAGGTTAAAGTGTGCTCATTTCATCTTGGCCAGCACCAGATGCCGCCATCATTCCTTTTAAGAAGTAATATATTACCAAGCATGGTGGCGCACACCTGTAATCCCTGCACTTGGGAGGCTGAGACAGGAGGATCTCAGGTTCCAAGACAGCCTCAGCAAGTAGTGAGACTCATCAACCTAGGGAGATCCTGTTTCAAAATAAGAAATAAAATCAGGCTGAGGATGTAGCTCGAAGGTAGAATGCCTCTGAGTTCAATCCCCAGTACAACACACACACACATACACACAGAGTAAAATATTAATACTTTTAGTATCTCTTTCCTTATTGTAGATCAAGCTAACTTTTCTCCATCCTTCAGGGAAGGAGTTTGTTTGCATGTTACTACAGCTTGTGGTTTTGTTTTTCTGTGGACCTTATAATTAATATAATTAGCCAAAAAATTTTCAGAGTTCTGTATACCATGTTAATGAAGCACTATGACACTTTAATAAACACTACTATATAGCAATTAATATAAAAGGAACCTTTCATATTCTTTTCCATAATTATACCTTCAAAATTACTGAAATTAGATGACTTTCAGCTTTCATGTGAGAAAATCTTTCTGTAGAAACAGATTTTAAGAACTTCAAAGTTTATTGAGCATTGCAGTGCTTGTTTGCTGTGGAACTAAAATTTGAAACTAAGCCGGGCTTGGTGGCACACACTTGTAAACCCAGTACTTGTGAGATTTAGACAGGAGGAGTGCAAGTTCATGGGCAGCCTCAGTAACTTAGTGAGACCCTGTTTCAAAGTAAAAGAATAAAATAGGGCTGGAGGTGTAGCTCAAAGGTAGAATGTCCCTGCGTTCCATCCCCAGTACAAATAAATAAATAAATAATATTTGAAACTAGCATAATTCTTTGGCATGTTTTGGAAAGCAGACTATTGGGGTCAGAGACCCAAATGTAAATGTTTTGTCTCCATAGCTATCTGGATAATTGTCAAAACTTCTGTTATCAGAAATTTTACCTTTAGCAAGGTACAATTATCTGTGTGTGTCTGTTCTGCCATTTTGCTTTCTACCTTGAAAGAGTCACAATGAAAATGAATAAATTAGCTGTTAATGGCAACAGAGTTGGGAATCCTTTTTTGTGAAAGTCCAGATAGTAAATATTTGAGGCTTTGTGTGACACATGGTTTCATTTGCAGTTATTCAACTCTGCCTTTGTAGCATGAGAGCAGCCGTAGACCAATCATGAACAAATGGGTGTAGCTGTGTTCCAGTACAATTTTTTTTGATGGTGGCGCATGCCTGTAATCCTAGTACTTGGGAGGCTGAGACAGGAGGATCACAGATTCAAGGACAGCCTCAGCAAGTAGTAAGACTCTTGTCAACCTAGTGAGACCCTGTTTCAAAAAAAAAAAAAAAAAAATAGGGCTGGGGGTGTAGCTCAGAGGTAGAATGCCCCTGGGTTCAACCCTCAGTAATACACACACACACACACAATTTTATTTACAAAAATAGCACTGTCCCTTGTACTATCATTTGCTGATCTCAGAATTCCTATATCATGAGGTAAGACCTGTGAAAGAGACATATCTAGTATGCTGTGTAGATGTGAATAGAGAAGGACACAGAAACCCCAAAGGAGGAGGGTACTTGTGAACTGAGTCCTGAGGGGCGGGATTGTCCAGAAGTGACATGGGAAGTACCAGGGTCCATTCACTCAGAATGTACACAGAGACTGAGATGAGAGCCCAGTTTGTTAACTGTTAAGGGTGTGCCTTCTGAAAAGGTATTCAGATCTCCCTAGCTGCATCTTTCTAAATGCTATTGAAATTATAGCTAAATTCTGTGATTTATTTCACATGGGTAGCTTTGGGTGGGAGGGGCACTCTATCACTGAGCTTCATTTCCAGCCCTTTTTACTTCTTGAGACAGTCTTGCTGAGTTGCCCAGGCAGGCCTCAAACTTATGAGCCTCCTGCCTCAGTCTCCTGAGTAGCTGAGATTATAGGCCTATGCCTCCACACCTCACCATGGTTAGCTTAACACCAATATATAAGAAGAATCAAATCAGGATGTTCCATATTAAAATGGAAGCATACCAAACTGTCTGTCTCTAGAGAAAACCCAGTGTTTTATTTCATTTATTTCACATTCTGGAACATGAATGTGAAACTGCTGAACTATTCTTCTTGCCCACAAAGAAGACCCTACTTGAAATATGATGCATCTACCATCTTGATATTGGACCTCAGGGTACTGAATTTTGAGTTTATAAATATTCTATTGAAATATTGCATACAAAGTAAGAATATGTCACTGGGCATGGTGGTGGCGCCTGTAGTCCTGGCTACTCAGGAGGCTGATGTAAGAGGATTGTGTGAGCCTTGCAACATAGCAAGACTCCCATCTCAAAAAAAACCCCAAAAAGCCAGGCGTGGTGGTGCATGCTTGAGAGGCTGAGACTGGATGATCTGAGTTTGTGGCCAGCCTCAGTTACTTAATGAGGCCCTCCACAACTTAGTGAGACCCTGTTTCAAAATAAAGAATAAAAAATAGGACTGGGGTTGTAGCTCAGAGGTAAAATGCCCCTGGGTTCAATCCCCAGTACCACAAAAAAATAAATATAAATAAATGAAAAAACATTGTATGCCATAAAAATTAGAAAGTAGACTTGTTGACTGAATTATTTCTTACAAGCTAAACACTTTAGCAGTCATTACCATGAAGCTACTTTTTAATTATCCATCATCACTAATTCAAGATTCTCAGATTGCTTCTCTCGTAATTATTTTTTCATCCCTGAGCTTTCAGTCTATTTAATTGGCTTAAAATCCTCATTGTAGCCGGGCGTGGTGGCGCACGCTTGTAATCCCAGCATTCGGGAGGCTGAGACCGGAGGATCTGGGTTCGAGGCCAGCCTCAGGTACCTAGTGAGGCACTCTGCAACTTGGTGAGACTCGGTTTCAAAATAAAGAATAAAAAAAATAGGGCTGGGGGTGTAGCTCGGAGGTAGAATGTCCCTGAGTTCAATCCCCAGTACCGCAAAAAAAAAAAAAAAAAAAAAAAAATCCTCGTTGTAACAGTAATTTTGCTTGAGAGAGGGACAGTGGTTATATACAAACTCTCTTTCTAGGCCTATGTAGCATTTGGCTCGCTTTGAATGGTTGCCGCAGCCTAGGCTTCTAATTTCTGCCCCTTAATCAGAAATTAACCATTTTTTTCTTCTGACAGTCTCTCTCTACCTACAGTAGTGCTTTCAAACTGGAGGTAGCAACTCAGTGGTCTTGAAATCAATTTAGTGAGTTGAACTTGTGACCAGGAGGATCACAGGTTCACTCTAAGGGAGGAACAGAGAGAGAAAGAGAGAGAGAGGAAGAAAATATAGCAGTGCATGGTAACCATTGAAAAGTCAAATATTGTCTTGTGATTGTGAACATTTTTTTTTTTTTTTTTTTTTTTTTGCAGTACTGGGGATTGAACTCAGAGGCATTCTACCTCCGAGCTATACCCCCAGCCCTATTTTTTATTCTTTATTTTGAAACCGGGTCTCACTAAGTTGCGGAGTGCCTCACTAAGTAGCTGAGGCTGGCCTTGAACCCGGATCCTCTGGTCTCAGCCTCCCAAATGCTGGGATTACAAGCATGTGCCACCACGCCCAGCTCATCTTGTGAACATTTTTATTTAAGCTGGGCACAGTGTCGCACGTCTGTAATCCCAGTACTTGAGAAGAGGCTAAAACAGGAAGATTGCAGATTAGAGTACAACCTCAACAACTAAGACCCTGTTTAAAATAAAAAGGGCTTGAGGTGTATTCTGGAAGTAGAATACCCCTGGGGTACCAAAAAATAACCTTTTAAAATTTAGTTTTTCAGCCAGGCATGGTGGCACACACTTGTAATCCCAATACTTGGGAAGCTGAGACAGGAGGATTTCAGGTTCCTGGCCAGCCTTAGCTACTTAGTGAGGCCATCGGCAACTTAGCAAGACCCTGTTTCAAAATAAAGAATACAAAATAGGGCTGGGAGTTTAGCTTGGAGGTAGAATGCCCCTGGGTCCAATCCCGTAACCACACAAAAAAAAAAAAAAAAAAAAGTTTTTTTATATATTTGTGTGTTTACTAGATCATCATGTAAAATTTTACAATTCATTATCTTAAAAGTTTAAAACATACTATAAATCTCACTTTAGCAATTAAAAAACCATATAACATTAAGGCTTTATTAGATGATATTCATAGATCGTGTTTGAATTAATGAAATGATGAAATGGAACTTTATTGGCTATAGGAAGTTTTTTTTTTTTTTTTTTTTTGGAAGTGCAATCCATCTCATTTTAAGGTGCCAGTATAACTCAGAGTCATTACAAAAAAAAGTTATCCCTCATAAATATAGATGCAGAAGCCCTCCATCATCAAATTAACAAATTGAGTTCAGCAATATATAAAAGGGATGCTGGGTGTGGTGGCGCATGCTTGTAATCCCAGCATTTGGGAGGCTGAGACTGGAGGATCTGGGTTCTCAGCCAGCCTCAGCTACCTAGTGAGGCACTCCGCAACTTAGTGAGACCCTGTTTCAAAATAAATAAAAAGTAGGGCTGGGGGTGTAGCTCGGAGGTATGATGCCCCTGAGTTCAATCCCCAGTACCGCCAAAAAAAAAAAAAAAAAAAAAATCAAATATATATATATATATATAAATATATATATATATATAAATATATACACACACACACATGGGCTAATACATTTGGGCCAGATAGAGTTTATCCAGAAATGTAAAGCAAGGGTTGGATTAATATTTAACAGCTGACTCAATTTACTAAATTAAATCAAGTACAGTAGAAAAACTATTTGATTATCCTTAACAGGTGCAGAAAAACTTTTTAAAAAAATTAAACTCCCATTCATGAAAATTTCTCAGCCAGCTAAGAGGAAAAAAAAAAAAAAAAACTTTCTACATCTGAGAAAAGGCATCTTTGGAAAACCTACAAGTAACATTGGGAGCAAAGCAAGGCTATTTCTTCTCAGCCACTTTATTTAACAGTGTTCTTGGGATTGGCCAGATGCTGGCATGTAATCAAGCCAAAAAAAAAAAAAAAAGGCAATAAAAAGCATAAAGATTGGAAAGAAGTAAAAGCTTGACAATATCAATTAATGACAGTGGTATAGAGCAAGTAGAACCCGCATACGTTATAAAGTTAAGCAAAAGCTGGACATGGTGGCACACGCTTGTAATCCCAGTACTTGGGAGGCTGAGACAGGAGGATCACAGATTCGCTGCCAGCCTCAGCTACTTAGTGAGGCCCTCAGCAACTTAGTGAGATCCTGTTTCAAAATAAAATAGAGCTGGGAATGTAGCTTGGAGGTAGAATGCCCCCAGATTCAATCCCCAGTACTGCCAAAAAAACAACAACAAAAAAAGTTAAACATACACACAACCCATCAATTCTCCTTGATGTTTACCCAGCAAAATAAAAAATGTGTCTGCAAGCCGGGCGTGGTGGCGCACGCTTGTAATCCCAGCATTCGGGAGGCTGAGACCGGAGGATCCGGGTTCGCGGCCAGCCTCAGCTACCTAGTGAGGCACTCCACAACTTAGTGAGACTCGGTTTCAAAATAAAGAATAAAAAATGGGGCTGGGGGTATAGCTCGGAGGTAGAATGCCCCTGAGTTCAATCCCCGGTACCGCAAAAAAAAAAAAAAAAAAAAAAAAAAAAAAAATGTGTCTGCAGGAAGACTGGTACCTGAATGTTCATAGCAGCTTTATTTATAATAGCTCAAAGTTAGAAATTAACACAAGTGTTCATCAGATGACTGGATAAACAACTTGTGATATGTTCACATAATAGAATGCTACTCAGCAAAACAGACAGATGAGCCACTCTTATACACAAATCATAAATGAACTTGAAAATACTGTGCTGAACAAAAGAAGCCTTATACAACAGAATATACTTGTATCATCTGATTCCATTTATATAAAATCCTAGAACAGGGAAAACTCTGGGTACAAAAAGCAGATCTGTGCTTGCCTGGGGTTGGGAATGACAGTGATTGCAGGGGAACAAAACAGAACTTTGCTGGGGTAATCTAAATGTTCTGTACCATCACTCCAGTTGTTCTTGGGGGGGGGCATTAAATTAGTGGAAATTCATCATTTTATTGTATGTAAATTACATCTTAGTAAGTTTTTTTTAAAGATTTAGACATTTAATTTAAAAACAAGTAAAGTCACTTTTGGGGAAAAACTGATTTAAAAATTCCTTAGGAAGGTGAAAAGGTTCTAGAGATGGATAGTGGTGATGGTTAGAGAAGAGTTTGAGTGTAGGTAATGACACTGAATTATACACTTAAGAGTAGTTAAAACAGCCAGGCATGGTGGTGCACACCTGTAATCCCAGTACTTGGGAGACTGAGATATGAGGATCACAGGTTTCAGGCCAACCTCAGCAACTTAGCAAGGCCCTCATCAATTTAGTGAGACTCTGTTTCAAAATAAAAAGGGTTAAGGTTGTGGATCAGAGGCAGAATGCCCCTCAGTTCAATCCCTAGTGCCACAAAAAAAAAAAAAAAAAAGACAAGGTCTAAAGTATTATAGCAGGCTTGTGCAGTTTCTTTAATCAAAAGGTTATTAGTACTGGGAGCCTGAGACAGGAGGATCACAGGTTCAAGCCCACTCTCAGAAACTTAGGGGGACCTTCAGCAACTAAGCAAGATTGTATTTCAAAATGAAAACTGTAAGAGGTTGCCGAAGAGAAGAAAAAGAAGGTTCCTGTGGTACCAGAAACCCTTAAGAAAAAGTGAAAGAATTTCACAGAGCTAAAGGTAAAGCGCCTGAGGAAGAAGTTTGCCCAAAAGATGCTTCGAAAGACAAGGAGGAAGCTTATCTATGAAAAAGCCAAGCACTATCACAAGGAATATAGGCAGATGTACTGAATTGAGATTTGAATGGCTAGGATGGCAAGAAAAGCTGGCAACTTCTATGTACCTGCAGAGCCCAAGCTGGCGTTTGTCATCGGGATCAGAGGCATCAGTGGTGTGAGCCCAAAGGTCCGTAAAGTGTTGCAGCTTCTCTGCCTCCGCCAGATCTTCAGTGGCACCTTTGTCAAGCTCAATAAGGCTTCAATTATCATGTTGTGTGTGTGTGTGGGGGGGGGGACTGAAGATTGAATCCAGGGGCATTCTGCCTTTCAGTACACTCTCAGCCCTATTTCATGTATTTATTTGTTTATTTTTTTTGAAACAGAGTCTCATTAAGTTGCTGAGGCTGACCTCAAACCTGTGATCCTCTGGTTCTAACCTCCCAAGTACGGGGATTACTGATATGCACCACCATGCCCAGCTACTGCTGATTTGTGGTACTGGGAATTGAACCCAGGAGCCTTCTACCTGGGAGCTACCTCCCTGCTACCATACCCTATTTTATTTATTTTGAAACAAAGTCTCACAAAGTTGCAGAGGGCCTCACTAAGTTGCTAAGGCTGGCTTCAAACCTGCAATCCTCCTGTCTCAGCCTCCCAAGTACTGGGATTGCAAGCATGCATCACCACACCTGGCTGATAATTTTCATAGCTAAAAATTTTATTTAATTTGTTTTTTATAATTTTTACATCAACCTAGGTATAAAACTAGAAGAATTTTATTATTGTTACTTTCATTATTTCTGCTCTTCATTTGCCTATTTTCATCGGTATGAAATTTAATGTTGTTTCTGAGGAGATTAGCATGAATTTCTCATAAAAAGAAAGATTTGGGGCTGATGTCCCTTTGGGAATATGACTGCTTTTTTGCATGGTAATTTGCTTCCACTTCCCAGGTTTTGAGCATGATAGGCAGTCAGAAGGTCTGCATGCCAAAAGCAGAAGACACTTGGGAATTTTTTCATCATGAACTTTAAGTTGAAGGAGTTTATGATTGGCTGGATTACAATATAGAAAGTGGATGTCTTTACAGTAAAGTAAGTAGAGCTTGAACTACAAAAGAATGGAAGCTTCAACATGATAATGTTTTTAAGGGAAAACATTTCCTCATTATGGTTTACTTTGCTCTAGGGAAACACCACCAAGCCAGTGAAACACAGAATGTGATTGCATCAGACAAAGCAGCAGAAATCTCAGTTGTCCATGAACACGGGCACAGCCACGACCACACGCAGCTACATGCCTACATTGGTGTTTCCCTTGTACTGGGCTTCGTTTTCATGTTGCTGGTGGACCAGATTGGCAGCTCCCATGTGCACTCTGCTGACGGTGAGTGGTAGCAAGGCTTTCTGGGTAGTGCAATACATTTGCAACTTGGAAATTTATGAACAGTTGAGCACTTCAGTATGTATCCATGGCCTTATTCAAGTGCTGAAACTCTTGTCTACTTCAGGTGCCAAGGAACAATTTATTCAGTGGCAGGCCTAGTGAGTGTTGACATGGCACAAGGAAGTGTTTATTGATATATTACCCTGCTGGTCATAAAGCTGTCACATTTAGTTGAAAGTCTAGGGTAGATTCCTTAACCTGTTTTATGCTATGAAGCCCGTAGGCAATTCAAAACCTGTGAACCTAGCCAGGCGTGGCAGGGCACACCTGTAATACCAGTACTTGGGAGAGAGGAGAATTCCAGGTTCCAGGCCAGCCTGGGCAATTTAGTGAGACCCTGTTTCAAAATAAATAGGGCTGGTATGTGTTTTTGTGGTAGAATATCCCTGGGTTCAATTCCTGGTACAATAAAAATAAAAATAATAACAACAACAACCCTGGAATGTTGTTTTTAAGTGCATAAAGCATAGTATATAAGATTGTGGAGGAAACCAATTATGTTGAAATATAGTTACTGAAAACCTTAAAACAAATTTGTAATATAGCTATGTGTATCTTCATTATCAGTACATTAAATAATGAGAATATGTTTATCCTAAGCAAGATAGAGCTTAATTTTATTTTTTAGGACATGAGTATGATAGCTGTTGCTGCTTATCTTGATTAAGAACATTAAATAAGCCCACATGGTGGTGCATGCTTGTAATCCCAATACTTAGGAGGCTGAGACAGGAGGATTGTAGGTTCGAGGACAGCCTCAGCAAGTAATGAGACTCTCATCAATCTAGCAAGACCCTGTTTCAGAATAAAGATAAGCTGGGCATGGTGGTGCCTGCCTGTAATCCCAGTACTTGGGAGACTGAGACAGGAGGATCACATGGTTCAAAACCAGCCTCAGCAACTCAGTGAGGGTCACATCAACTCAGCCAGACTGAGCTTGCCAAGACTTTTTTATTCTCATAGTAACTTTTTGTATTAAAATCCATGAGTTCTGCAGGGTGTGGTGGCGCACGCTTGTAATCCCAGCATTCGGGAGGCTGAGACCGGAGGATCTGGGTTCACGGCCAGCCTCAGCTACTTAGTGAGGCACTCTGCAACTTAGTGAGACCCGGTTTCAAAATAAAGAATAAAAAATAGGGCTGGGGGTGTAGCTCAGAGGTAGAATGCCCCCGAGTTCAATCCCCAGTACCGCAAAAAAAAAAAAAAAAAAAGTCCCTGAATTTTGCCAGGCATAGTGGCACACACTTGTAATCCCAGTACTTGGGAGGCTGAGACAGGAGGATTACAGGCTCGTGGCCAGCCTCAGCAACTTGTGAGGCCTTTGCAACTTAGTAAGACCCTGTTTCAAAATAAAAGAATAAAATTGGGCTGAGAGGGTAGCTCAGAGGTAGAATGCTCCTGGCTTCAATCCCTAGTACCACAAAAGAAAAAAAAAAAATCCATGAATTCATCTTTGGGTATTTCAGAATCTTTGATATGGCTTATTAAATGAAAAGGGATTCTGACACATAATTCAATTTTGATGCTATGGTAATGAAAATCAGTTTGAGTTATAAAATTTTTCCAAGGCTAAGCACAATGGTACATGCCTGTAATCCCAGCATTTTAGGAGTCTGAGGCTGGAGGATCCCAAGTTCAGGTTCTACCCAGGCAACTCAGTAAGACCCTTTCTCAAAATAAAGAGGGTAGCGCACCCCTGGGTTCAGTCCCCAGTACTGCAAAAAATAAACAAATGAATTGCTTAAATAAAACCTTTCTAAAGATTTATAGATATTTCATTCATTCTGTGTGTGTGTGTGTGTGTGTGTGTGTGTGTGTAGGGTTACTAGAGATTGAACCCAGGAATGTTCTATGTCTGATACACCCCAACTCAGCCCCAAATTCTGTATATATAAACTGCTCAAGTCTCTAAACCATGCTGAGTATACTCCAGCTAAAGATAAAAGAACTAAACTGCAATTTGAATGGCTTCCCAAAAAGTAGAGTTTACAGTTTGAGCCAAACCAGGTTACCTAAAGCGAAACAAAAAATCATTAGAAGCCTATAACAGAATCCAGAGTATCCATGAGATAATATTAACAATATCTGGTATATAATCTGAAATTAGCACTTCCAGTGAGCAGCGGGTATATATCCTGCACCTTCAGATGCAATACTGTGAGAAGCATCACCTGTGTTGTATTCCATCCAAGAACAACATGTAATCAAAAGATACATCAGATAAACCTGAAAAGAAGGGTGTTCTAGTTACAACAAGAAAGATGCAAAGAGGGGAATGTATTCTCCAAAAATGCCAGTGTCAACTAAGTGCAATCCTAGACTGGATCCTTCCTGGAAAGAGAAAATGTTTAGAAGAGCATTATTGGGCAATTGACAAAATTAGAATATGCATGAGAAATTGGAAAAAGGGATCAATGTTGAATTTACTGAAGTTGATACTAATATTCTTTCTCTTAGGAAATACACATTGAAATATCTGGGATAGAGGGTATGACGTGTACAACTTACTCTTAAATGATACAGAAAAGTATTTGTGTATATTCATAGAACACGAATATAAGTGATGAAGCACATGGGACAAAATGTTAAACAGTAGGTCAGGCCGAAAAAAGGGAAGAAGTGCCTGTGCGCCTGCAGGAGGGGACCCTGCTCCACCCTTAGGAGGTCCATGAGCCAGTTTCAGCTACTCAGGCTGTGGATCTCTACAAGACTTTTGTCTGTGTGGTATGTGGTTCTTGCCAAGCTTGAAGGCACTGTCAAATTGTTATGCTTTGAAATCTTGTTTGAGGCCGGTAGACAGAGACTGGGACCCAGATGACAGGAGAAGGTGGTAGCAGAAGTCAAGGGTTGAGGTGACAAGACCTCCTGAAGAAGTCTGTTAGATAGCAACTCTAAGACTGCTAAGAAGCCCTTGGGAGACCTAAGTTGGGACTAAGCAAGGTTAGCCTGAATCATGAGTCTGTACTACTTGGAAATAAAAGGATTGTTTGTGGTACTGTGGATTGAACCCAGGGGTATTCTACCTCTGAGCTACACCTCCAGCCCTGTTTTATTTTTATTTTGAAACGGAGTTTTGCTAGGTTGATGAGTCTCACCACTTGCTGAGGCTGTCCTTGAACCTGGATCCTCCTATCTCAGCCTCCAAAGTAAAAAGGGATTTTTGAATTTTTCTATCAAATGTATAGGTACAATAGTGCCCTGTAATCCTGTACAGAGAATTAAATGCAGCATGTGTTCTCTTTCTGGTCCTGTTTTATTTCTATGGTCACTGTTTTTGCTGGCTTTCATGTGTTCCATTGACATGGCTTTATGCATTCTTTCTCTGTAAGGTTTTGTGTATTATTAAATATCAATAAAAATTAACTCCTTTACTTAAATGAGTTAATTTAAAGCCTTAATTGCTGTGTTACATATAAAGAAAGGACAAAAGAAGCTTTTCACAGAGTAATGTGACTGTTCTTCCTGTTTTGGAGCAGTGTTGAAATATTCTTGTCTCAGAATGATTTGTAGCTTTAGCTTCCCTTCCTTGCAATGTTTTTAAAGGATGACAAAATTCACTCATAGAAGCTAACATGTTACTTTACTCAGGTAGCCTTTCTTTGTAAACCCTTCCTTCTGTCTGTTAGGCTCCTCCAGATTAAACCCCTTGAAATTTATTTGACTAGTGCCCACCTGTCATTTCACTTGGCATTTTCATATCCCCATCCTGTAACATTACATCATTTAGCTCAAATATTTCCTATAGTAGCAGTAAGTTCTTCATGCGATACACTTTTTTTACCCTCCAACAAGAACTTATTAAGCAACTGTTGGATGCCCAGTGCCCTGCCACATTCTGTGTGACATGTTAAAAAGAAAGGAGAAAACATATTCTTTATTGGTTATAGTCACTCTGAGGACATAAAATACTTTTTTTTTTTTTTTTTAATGAAAATAATTTTCTGTGCATGAGGTAGGGATTCCAGAAGAACCTCTGAGGTAACATGCTGATCTAGGGCACATCAAACTTAAGGTTGAGGCCACAGGACAGTTGTTTTCAACTGGAGTTAAGCTTTTATCCTTTCTTTATTTCTGTGTGTGTGTGTGTGTGTGTGTGTGTGTGTGTGTGTGCGCGTGCACATGCTGGGGATTGAACCCAGGGGCATTCTACCTCCGAGCTACACCCCCAACCCTATTTTATTTTTTATTTGGAAACAGGGTCTCACTAAGTTGCAGAGGTTCTCACAACATTGCTGAGACTGGCCGCAAATCTGTGATCCTCCTTTCTCAGCCTTCGAAGTACTAGGATTACAGGCGTGCGCCACCACATCCAGCTCAAAAGATGATTCTGACTTGACCATGTGAGATGAATTTTTTTTTTTTTTGCGGTTCTGGGGATTGAACTCAGGGACATTCTACCTCCGAGCTATACCCTCAGCCCTATTTTTTATTCTTTATTTTGAAACCGGGTCTCACTAAGTTGCAGAGTGCCTCACTAGGTAGCTGAGGCTAGCCGCGAACCTGGATCCTCCGGTCTCAGTCTCCCGAATGCTGGGATTACAAGCGTGGGCCACCACGCCCGGCTTATGTGAGATGAATTTGATGAAGGGAAAATGAGAGGAAAGGAAACCCAATGGGAGTTAGGGTTGAATTTATGAAAATTTAGGTTAGGGTGGTGGTGATAAAATGGAGGAAGGCAGATATGACAGATGTTAGAATGAAAACAAAATCACAGTAGGTGGGGAAAGGAAGAAGTAAACAGTGGTGATTAGATAGGTCTGGAAAGAAGTGCCGAGGCTGTAGAGCACTTTGAGCAGAACACTGAGGGGTTAAGGAGTGTGAGGAAGTGGATGCAGTTGAACGTTACACATTTCAGCAACTTGTCTATCAAGAGAAGGCTGGGTCAATTGAAGAGTTACCTCCTACCTATCTCTTTAGGACAGGGGAAACATCTAGGTCTTTGTAGCAGAAAGAAAAAAGATAATAGTGAGGATAATAATAATCTACTATTTTAAGAGCTTTCAAAAACTTTGTCCATGTCCATACCAATGCTGGAATAGCTTCTTTCTCACATTGCTTAATGTTGCCTTTCTCATTTTCATTGCAGATCCAGAAACAGCAAGGCCTAGCAGTTCCAAAATCACCACCACGCTGGGACTGGTCGTCCATGCAGCAGGTAGGCAGGATGGCAGTGGGACCTCATTCCTTCCTGTCACCCAAGAGAATGCTGAGAATTTACTGAGATTATCCACCCAGGAGAAGGCTGAGCATTTACTGAGATCATCAAGCAGTTTGCTTGATAAAGTCCTCTACAAGAAAAGCCCTGGTGTATTTAGTGTTGGGTTTACAAGCTAAGAGTGTTTTTTGTATTTTTAGTAGTTAAAAAAAAGTATTTTGTGGCACATGAAAATTATATAATCAAATTAATAAAGTTGTATTGGAACATAGCCATGCCCGTGGAATTATGTATCATCTGTGGTAGCTTTTATACAACAGTGACAGGGTTGAGTAGTTACAAGAGATCAAATGATCCACAAAACCTAAAAGTGTTTACTGTCGGACTTTTTAAGAAGCATGCTAACCAGGCATGGTGGCACACGCCTATAATCTCAGCACTTGGGAGGCTGAGACGGGAGGATCGCAGGCTCATGGCCAGCATCAGCAACTTAGCAAGGCCCTTAACCAAGTGAGACCCTGTTTCAAAATTAAAAAAATAAAATAAGGCTGGAGGTGTAGCTTAGAGGTAGAATACCCTTGGGTTCAATCCCCAGTACAGATACACAAATAAATAAGTATCTGGAAGAGAACCTTGCCACTTGTAATGAACAGCCTTTCTGCCCACTGTGTGCCCAAAGTACCAGTGTAGGTAGAAGTGGTAGGTGAAATGCAGAAGTCACAGCATTGCTAATGGGACAACACTTCAGAACCACAAACTAAACCTAGTCCTATTAGTAGGATTCTGTCAATGACAAATGAAGGCGTGTGAAAGGTGGCACACTATTGTCTAGATGCTTCAGGTATAACATGGTATTATAACAAAATTCACCCTTTCAGCCAATGTACTCATTATGTGTCTATAAACTAGGTCAAGGCCTAGTGTCTTCATCTGTAAGATGAAGAGATGCTTCCTTTAAAATTCTTCTTTAGCTTTTTTTTTTTTTTTGGTGGAACTGGAGATTGAACTTAGAGGGGTTCTATCTCTGACCTATATCTCTATCCCTATTTTATTTTTTATTTTGAAACAGGATATTGCTAAGTTATTGAATCCATTTTGAAGATGAGAAGGCTGAAGTTCAGAAAGGTTAAATAACCTTCCCAGAGTCGAATCCAGCTCTGCCTGACTTGAAGTCCTCACACTCAGCCACTACACTGTTGTTGATGTTGTTTATAGCATTTTATGTTTTATTGTTTCTAAATTTAGCTGATGGTGTTGCTTTGGGAGCAGCAGCTTCTACTTCACAGACTAGTGTCCAGTTGATTGTCTTTGTGGCGATAATGCTACATAAGGTAAGCTAAGATTTGATACTGAGTGTATTCATAATTAAGTTTTCTCTTGGTCACTAATATTTTTCTGGAGTGGGAAAATTTTTTTAGTAAGTTTCCTAATTGTCACTCATTTTGGAGAATTTAATAAATCTATTCATAGATATATTTTTGCTACCATTTTCTTAAACTTTTATTGAGGGACTTTGTTTTTGTGGTCATGTACACAAACTGTTACATTCTCTATAGATTTCTGTATTTCACAGAATTTTGTTCATAAGTATTTTTCCTTTGTTGATGGTTTCTATTTCCTACTATCCAAAAAACATATACAGAAATAGGATTTTCTTTCTTAACTTAGAACATCAATTCTTAAAAGGCAGAGCTCAATCTTAGCACTCTGCCTGAACTTTTGGTGTGAGACTTCCTAGACAAGTGACATGTACTTCTTGATGTAGAAGCAGTTCATACTTCTACAGTGATGATAAAGGATAATTTTTCATTTCCAGGCACCAGCAGCTTTTGGGCTAGTTTCCTTCTTAATGCATGCAGGCCTAGAGCGGAATCGAATCAGAAAGCACTTGCTGGTCTTTGCACTGGCAGCACCAGTTATGTCCATGGTGACATACTTAGGACTAAGTAAGGTAAGTCTCGTCATTCCCAGCTTATCTACACAAGTGTCCGATTCTTTTGTGATCTACTAGAACTTATGGTTTCTTATGTCAAATTTTTCAACTAATTACTTTCTTAAACTAAATATAAAAATTAGATCAATGACCGGGCGTGGTGGCGCACACTTGTAGTCCCAGCATTCGGGAGGCTGAGACCGGAGGATCCGGGTTCGAGGTCAGCCTCAGCTACCTACTGAGGCACTCCGCAACTTAGTGAGACTCGGTTTCAAAATAAAGAACAAAAAATAGGGCTGGGGGTGTAGCTCAGAGGTAGAATGCCCCTAAGTTCAATCCCCAGTACCGCCAAAAAAAAATTAGATCAAAACAAACAAAAAAAATTAAGAGTAAAAACCTGTACAAGGTAAATGTCTTAATTCCTAGTCAGTCTTCTTTAAATTTAACATTTCTTTATTCACTTAATTTGAAGTCTTCTTTTATTGTAAGAATATTTGCACAGACATGATTAAACTTCAATATTTAAGATAATATAACTTAATCAGCCATGCCTATTTTATTTAGCAGATACACAGTTAATCACAGCCATTCATATTTAATAGAGGCAGATACATGAAGCACATGTGACAAACCATGTGGCAGCCCTTAAAAAATAGAGGATGAAGCAGGGCGTGGTGATGCACGCTTGTAATCCCAGCATTTGGGAGGCTGAGACAGGAGGATCCGGGTTCACGGCAAGCCTCAGCTACCTAGTGAGGCACTCCGCAACTTAGTGAGACCCTGTTTCAAAATAAAGAATAAAAAATAGGGCTGGGTGTGTAGCTCGGAGGTAGAATGCCCCTGAGTTCAATCCTCAGTACCGCAAAAAAAAAAAAAAATAGAGGGTGAGCAAAGGTAGCTGTGTTCAGCCAAGGCTCAGACTCTTCTACTCCCAGCTCTCATATCACCAAGTAGTGAATATCTAGTTCTTTATCACTGAGCACAGCTTCAGACCTGAAGTGACATGTGTCGTTAGTCTGCCTGGATACTGAGCGTTCTTCCATTTCCAAGCTGCACCTTTCCATATCTTAGAATTCTGTTTACCTGGGCCGCTGTTCTTAGCAGCAACGCTCCCTATTTCACCTAAATGTCAACTGGCAAGCTGTAGGAGAAAGATCTTAGAACCAGACTGACTTGGGGTTAGTTCAGAGGACTGCTCTCCCTCATGCCCTCTCTGAAGGCAAATGATTCAGTGTTTAATGTAGTAAAACCTGAGTCAAAAGGAACAAAGGAAAAACGAGATGGTTAAAGAATGTTTAAGTCCCTGGTAATCAAGGGTGTATTGATCTCACTTGCTAACAAATGAGTCGTTATTAAACCTCTTTCCATTCACCTGGAGAGCCTTCTTTCAGTGGACAATATATAGTTCCTTTTAAAGTATGATTCATCACTTCATTGATTATGTTTTAGAACTTTACTTTTCTAGGAAGATACTCATAATTCTAGAGGTGTGGAATTACATGCTTCATCTGTGGCAGGTTCTTTTCTTAAATTTTTAATTAATCATCTTAGCCTGTGGGTCCTTTTTTATAGAAAAGGTTGAGATTATTTGCATAAAGATTAGCAAACAAGGTCATTCTAAGCTCTGAGAGGGCAGCTCCTGCATCTTGATTATCACTGTGTCTCAGGCACCAGGCCCAGAGCCTGGCACATAGAGCACAGGTTCCTAATCTTATTTGTTTTACTGTCCACTTTTCAGAAAAAAAAAAAAATTAATGGGTCCCCAGAAATCTCCCAAATAAACAGAAAGATGCAGTGATGAATCCATATTCTTTTATGTATCTATATTTCATTCCAGCACCCCCGGGGATAGTATCACCTACTTTGCGAAAGTATGACATAGAGGATACTGGTTAAAAGTAGAATAAGCTGCATGTGGTGGCATATGCCTGTAATCCCAGTACTTGGGAAGCTGAGACAGGAGGATCGTAGATTTGAAGCCAGCCTCAGTAACTTAGTGAGGCTTTCTGCAATTTAGTGAGACCCTGTTTGAAAATAAAACTAAAATAGGGGTGGGGTGTAGCTCAAAGGTAGAATGCACCTGGGTTCAATCCCCAGTACTACATACCCCCACACAAATATTAATAGAATAAATTAATATAATTTATCCTATTAATAATATAATTCTATTAATTAATTATAAATTAATATAAATAGAATTATGTCAGAAACTTAATATCTGCATTAATAAATTGTTGGCTTCATCTCAAGAACAACATAGGCAAAGCCTGTTCAACTTGTCTGTTTTGAAAACAATTGTAATGAATTTAGTTAATAATAGTGTAACTTTCATAATTGCCAAAAGAAATTTCACGTTCTCATGACAAAAAATATAAACTTGAGGAGATGGATATGTTAATTAGCTTTATTTAAATATTCCACATATTAATAAATCACAATCTCACTTTGTGAGCCATGAATACATGTAAATAGTCACTTTATAATATATTTTTTAAAAAGGAAATTGTGGGGCCGGGAATGGTGGCACACACTTGTAATCCCAGTACTTAGGAGGCTGAGACAAGAGGATCGCATGTTCTTGGCCAGTCTCAACTACTTAGTGAGGCTCTCCACAACTTAGTGAGACTCTGATTCAAAATAAAGAATAAAAAATAGGGCTGGGAGCCGGGTGTGGTGGTGCATGCTTGTAATCCCAGTACTTGGGAAGCTGAGATGGGAGGATCCAGGTTCGCAGCCAGCCTCAGCTACTTAGTAAGGCCCTCCGCAACTTAGTGAGACCCTGTTTCAAAATAAAGAATAAAAAAATAGGGTTGGGGATATAGCTCGGAGGTAGAATGCTCCTGGGTTCAATCCCCAGTACCACAAAAAAAAGAAAGAAAATTGTGAATATCACTGAAACACTTACTGGGAAGCTCCCTATAAATGACATGGAATTGCTCTGTTCTCATGATGTCCCCAGTGTCTTAGACAGCCACAGATGTGAATTTTGAGTGTTTTTAAATTGGGACATCTTCCTAACCCTGACTTAACTTTTCCTCTTTCTCTCAATTTGTAGAGCAGTAAAGAAGCCCTTTCAGAGGTCAACGCCACTGGAGTGGCCATGCTTTTCTCCGCTGGGACATTTCTTTATGTTGCCACAGTACACGTCCTCCCTGAGGTGGGCGGAATGGGGCACAGTCACAAGCCTGACGCCACCGGAGGGAGAGGCCTCAGCCGCCTGGAAGTGGCAGCCTTGGTTCTGGGCTGCCTCATCCCACTTATCCTGTCGGTAGGACACCAGCATTAATTGTTCAGGTTCCAGCCTCGGTCCCTGGCCCTTTGCCATCCGGTGATATCAGCCGGCACACAACAGCTTCTCACTTCCTCAGTCTCTTGTCTCGCCTTGCCCATCTCCACCTATATCCTAGAGTCCGGAGGGAGGTGAGGTTCCATCCTGGAGTAATGGAAACGCTTTAGAGTAGGAGCAACACATCGTGATTAGGTACAGACTTGTGTTGTCTTTAAAGGGCCCTTGGCATATCGAGTTTTGATGTTTCTCTTAACCCTATTCTCAGGGAAGATGGAATTTAATTTTAAGGAAAAGTGGAGAACTTCATACTCACAATGAAATAGTAATTATGAAAACACAGTGTTCTGTAATTAAGCTTAAACTCTTTCTTAGTTTAGAGGTCTGCCACTTTATTCCTTGATTTCAACATGGTTCTCACCATACGAATGGTGCTTTAGCATCTGTGCCACATGCCTTGATGGAAGGTAATAGCACCCACTGTCTTAGATGCTAAAGGTGATTGCAGTTAATTGGATTAGAGTAAGGAAAATAAGGCAAGACACATTAAAACTGACCTTATGCTTGAGAGAGATATCCATTGAAAGGGCACTTCTAGAGAGACTTGAATACCTCCTCTGCACACACCTCTCTAACCACAGCCTGCCATTCCATCCAGTGGAGTAGCAGAGGTAGGGCTAGCTTCTGAAGGCGTGACTGGTATTTTGTAGCATTTCTTTCAAGTTTCCTTTGCAGAATACCTGCCTACAGCACATTATATATAGAGAGGCCAGCCTCTCGTAGGTTTGGACCTAGACTTTCCTTCAAAGACAGTACAATCACAAAGTACCTTTGGAAATTAAGGATTGCTAAATTTTAAGTGAATTTGGATAATTATTGACATCTTTGTAGTGACCCTTTTCAAAGTAAGACTACCAAAATCTGTGTCTTCTTTTTTTTTCTTCTTCTTTTTTTTTTTTAAATGTTTCTTTTAGCAGATCGGCAGTCCCTCTGGCTAAGCACCTGTCCAGCATGAGGAGCACTGTGTCTGCTCACATGAGCACCTGTAGCGTGAAGAAAGTCTAGCTGTAGCATAAGTGGAAAGTGTCTGCTGGTTGGTTTAAAGCTTATTGAAATCATGTCTCTTGTGTCTTCGTCTTTCCCATACATTTCTCCTAAATTTTCCCTCTAGCCACTCCTTCTCACAATTTGTTGCTTTACTGCTGGTGGTGATGTTAATGTTTTTGTGAGATGAATTCTCATCAGGACAACCACTTCTTGGACTGTGATAATGAAGACAATACCATCTCTAGAATCCCTTCAAAGAAATTACCTTTGTGTCAAAGTTAAGCCCTCAAAATATCTCCTCCTCCAGTGAGTTGACACAATCACTAATATTCTGATAATTTAAACAATTAAGACAGCAAAAGTGTTTAACAAACTAAGGTTATTTTTCCATGTTTGCCAAAATTTTCCTAAACCCTGTTTGTCAAATAAGTGTATAATACTGTATTATTAATTTATTTTGATTTTCTGTACCATTTCAAAACACATTACATTAAGAGAGAAGCAAGACTATGTCTTCAGGGCAGTGGATTTAGTCATTTGTAAAAAATGTTTTATATGATGCATACGCCAGCATGCCTGTGACTTCCTTATTTCTTTCCTAGATTTGTCACTGGGTCAGCAGCTGTGGAATTAAACTCGTGAGCCCTCTGCTGGCCACAGTGAAGAAAGTAGCATAGGTAGGATAGGGTTTTGTATAGTGGCTGGCAACCATTGCATACATGTTAAAACCTGGGCAAGGGTAAGGAAGGAAAAGTCTGACTCTCTTGATTACATGATGACAGCTGGCTTGGGAGAGGCATGGTGTTTCATCTGGTCCTTCCAAAATATGGTTGCTGAGATTCTCTTTAGAAACTTAGAGAGCAGGTAAATAGTGGGTTTCTATGTATGGTTTAGATAGAAGTAAATTCTGTCATTTTGTGTGCAATGGTCAGAAATTTGTTCTGCTAGCCAAAGCCTCTTTCAGCAGTGCCTTGCCATCACACTTAAAAGTTTGGCTAGAATATCTTGCTGGATAGGGACTTGAACTCTAGCAAGGATTGAACCATCAAACGTTCTGATTTGCCCTTCCCTCTAGACCTCAATATTAACAAGCTCTCAAAAGCTGTGAGCTTTCCCAGATCCTAAAGCTGCTGCCTCAAGAGCTACTCATTTCTCTCCTGGCCAGCAGGTAAAAATAGCCATACGAATCTTTTAGGGCTCAAATGCATCTTGAGGCAGCAGGAACCCGAGCAGCGTGGTAGAGGCATCCTCCACTGGAGGCTTGCTCCTGCGGTGGCCAGGGTCCCGGGAGAGGCCGTCTCAGTGCTTACTTTTCACATTTCCCTTCCATTTTCCTCCTGTTTAAAACTGCCTCCTTAGTTGTGGATGCCTTAATGCTTTAACACATTGGAAACGTTGGTGATACTTAAGTTGCTGCCATGATTACAAATGGAATTATTGGCTACCAAAGAGATGCAGTTGATGAAAGGCATGGTCCATCCTTCATAACCAAAGTCCATCCTAATTGCAAATTTGAGTCCCTTTCTTTCCTTGGCAGGGATAGACTTCCATCAGATTCCAAGTGCTCTCTTAAATGGCAGATAAAGTTGAAAAATACTACTGACCCATTCCTCTCACTTGCTCTCCAGGTAGTTGCTTATCAGTTCCCCTACCACCAAAGCAGGTTTGATCCAGTTTTCCTGTGCATCCTGTTGCCAGATTCCTCTTTTTTTAAGGCAGAGTTTCTGCACTGGAATGTAAAGAATTGGAAATGGTACTACCCTACAGGGGCTGTGTGTTCTCTCCCCACCCCCACCCCACCCTTTATTTTTTTATTTCCTAGTTCAAAACAGCCAAGTCAGCTTGTTCTGGTATTTTGACTCATTAGAGAAAAGAAAGGGAGTTGCTGTTTTGAGGTGTTGTTTCTTGTAGAAAGGAGAAAACATGACTTTTTTGTTTTTTTCTTTACCAGCTTACTTCTAAGTATCACTCCCTGGTTTTTCTCTTTTTTCAAAGATTAGAACTAGAAGGACACACCAGCAATTGGAGTTTATTAAGCCCCTGACACATGGTAGCTAGATATTGAACATGGGAACTGTATCTAGCACAAACCCCCAAAGAACACTTCTGACTCTTGGGCCCTGACCCCCTTGGCAGACTGGGAATAATGATCACATTCATCCCAAACAGCTGCAGTGCAAGTTGAGAACCTCGGTAATTCTACAGGGGACCCTTCCTTGCATCAGAAAATTTCTGCTCAGAGCTGGCCATGGTGGCCCACACCTGTAATCCCAGTGACTTAGGAGGCTGAGGCAGGAGAATCATAAGTTCAAGGCCAGCCTAGACATCTTAGCAAGACCCTATCTCAAAATAAATAAAAAGGGCTGAGGATATAGCTCAGTGGTAGAGTGCCTCTGGGCTCAGTCCCCCAGTACCTTAAAAAAAAAAAAAAAGGTTTTTTTGCTCAGTACAGAATGGTTCACATGTCCTAGAGTGCTACTGGAGATGCTATGAAATGAAAAACAAGGATGTAACCTCTCTGTACCTGAGACATCTCGATTCACCTCAGGAGACCTGAAAGAGATTTGTGGCTTGTGGGAGAGGACTAGCCAACCACTTAAGAATTCTTTTGGGGTGCTTAGCCTAACACAGTTGCATAACACAAGGAAACTGGCTTTGATCTTTGCCTGGTGGCATCTTCTGCAAGCTGGGAGTCTCCTGGGATGATAACACTGCAGTTCCCTTGGTTCGGTGGCCTGACTGGTGATTTTAATGTCACTTTTTCTGGATCCTTTGTATACATGAAATCATTCCATGGACGGCTGCCTTATAATTTTGTCTCTTTCCATTTTAATTGTGAATGGTTTAAAAATTGCTGTTTTTTTGGTTTGTTTTATGATATTAAATTTTTATTAGTGCATACCTTATGTGAGTGCCTCATTACTTACCTGTCGGCAGTGTTTGTTTAATAACCAGTCTTGACCCACATTCGAACATCAAAAAAGTAATGAGGAGCCGTGAATGACAGTGAAAAGATCTATCTACTATATCCTTTAGGCCAGAGTGCAGATATAAAAAGTAAGCAACGTTGTATCTATGTTGTTCATATGTCTGGAGAGAGGGGGAAGAAGAAATAGGGACTATATACTCCAAAAAATACAAATTCATTGATAGTTTTTTTCTTTTTTGCCTTGCCTTTATTGTTAGTAAGTATAATTTATGAAGGTAGTACTCTACTCTCAAAAAAGAGAAGCAAGCAACACATGCCAGTCACCGTGGATTATTTTAAAGGACAAAGTTGTTACATGCACATATAGGCGCTGTGAACAACTGACCGTGGAAATAGAGACTTAAATAGAAGTGCAACTTGTAAAGTTGATGAGTTTATTCCCTATGTGGACTTGACTGATGGAGCTCATTTTAAATTTAAGTACAAAAATGAAACCCAGCGTTGTAGGGGTAGCATATGCCTGTATTCCCAGTACTTGGGAGGAAGATCTCAGGTTTCAGACCAGCCTCAGCAATATAGCAAGACTCTCAGCAACCCTGTTTCAAAACAAAAAATAAAAAAGGACTGGAGATGTAGCTTGGAGGTAGAATATCCCTGGGCTCAATCCCCAGTACCATAAATCAATTAAAGAAGTAAATAGAAAGGGCTGAGTGCTGGCATGGTGGCACATGCCTGTAATTCCAGTACTTTGGAGGCTGAGACAGAAGGTTTGCAAGTTCAAGGCCAGCCTCAGCATTTTAGTGAGATTCTCAGCAATCTAGTGAGAACTTTTTTGAAAACAAAAAAATAAAAAGGGCTGGGAATGTAACTCAGAGGTCGAACACCCCTGTGTTCAATCCCCAGTTCCACAAAAAAGGAGAAGGAGCTGCCAGCATAGCTCAGAGGTAGAATGCCCCTGGGTTCAATCCCCAGAACCACTGAAATAAGTAAATAAAAAATATGCGGTATATAGAAGTGTGTCATTCGATTCCATTAGTTGTAACTAGTGTACTTTGTGCTGGTTTATTTTTTATATACTATATGTGCTACACTGGTTGCAGAGATTGTGCCCAGAGTGTTGCATGCTTCTTGAAAACCAGCAAGGTATGATCCCTGCCCTAGCTACAGGAGTCTCCAGGTGAAGAGCTCTCCCTCCTCTGCCTTGAGCAGTAGAGTTTGGAATTGTAAAAATTCAGCATTGTGTATCCTTTCATGCTGCTGCCCTTAGATGAGAGAGAGTGTACCTAGCCAAAATAGCCAGCAGTCTTTAGTCTTGGGTTGTTTTTAATTCTTAAAAGCTAAAACTGGAGCCGGGCGTGGTGGCGCACGCTTGTAATCCCAGCATTCGGGAGGCTGAGACCGGAGGATCCGGGTTTGCGGCCAGCCTCAGCTATCTAGTGAGGCACTCCGCAACTTAGTGAGACCCTGTTTCAAAATAAAGTATAAAAAATAGGGCTGGGGGTATAGCTCAGAGGTAGAATACCCCTGAGTTCAATCCCCAGTACCGCAAAAAAAAACACTAAAACTGCATCCTACAGTGTATTTTTATGTGAAAAATAAGCTTATGTCTATGTTATCCTATGTTTGGAATGCTCTTCCCCAGCCTCCTTGCCTCTCAGGTCTTGATCCATTGTCTCCTTCACTTGGGTCTACTGTGAGCACCTCGTTAAAATTATAAGCTGCAGCCAGGCATGGTGGTGCATGCTTGTAATCTCAGTACCTGGGAGGCTGAAATAGGAGGACTGCAGGTTCTCAGGCAGCCTCAGCAATTTAGCAAGGTCCTCTGCAACTTAGTGAGACCCTGTTTTGAAATAAAAATAAGACTGGTGGTATATCTCAGAGGCAGAATGTCCCTGGGTTTAATCCCCAGTACCACAAATTAATTAAATATGTACACACACAAACACACACACACACACACACACACACACACTGCCATTCTGGTCAAAAGCAGGAAGGCATGAAGTGTGTGTGTGGAGACATGCTGGCTTCTAAGATGACCTCTAAGTTTCTAGACTTAAAATTCCACAGATATTTGGGCCTAGCCAGGGTCTTTGTCATCCCTACCTCCAACTGGCGTACCTCCCAGGGGCTGTCCTAGCTGGCCTGAGTTCCTGTCACCATAGGGGTGACTCATGGGAGTGGCAGTCAGTAGTTTCCAGGTCCCTGCACCAGTGGCTCCTCTGACCGACCCCCTCAAGGTAGATAAGTTTTGAGTAACTTTTTCCCTCCCCATCCTTGCTTGTCTCCATCACTTCCTGGCTAAGCCTCAAGGACCCCTCTTTCCATTGCCGGACATCTGGGTTACAGGTCTGTGCAGAGGACCTGCTCATCGTGGCAGGCTGCCTGCTCTGCTTTCTTTTCACTAATTCTCCCTCCCCAACATTCCTTTGCCCTGTGCTCCCTGCGCTCCCTCGTGTATTTAAGGAGACATGTTCCGGAAGAAAAGGTGTCCTCGCCTGCCACCTTCTCCTGTGTGCACAGGCCTCTACCAGGTCTCACCAAAGCCTCCACCTCTAACCCCTCATTTCCTTCTGATCCTCCAGCCCCTGACTTTGGATCTTCCCTGGGCTAAGTGCAGAGGGCAGGAGCCAGAGCAGAACCCATTATATTCTCCATACTTGCTTTGCCTGGCTCAGTACTTTGAGAAGCCAGAAAAGAACTTGCTGTAGGACCTGGAAAAAAAAATCTCCAGCTAATATACTGAGAGTTGTGGAGACCTATTTCTGATGAAACCTGGAAGGTTTCAAAGTCACTTGCCCATGGACTTTTTATTGACTAACGATGGAGCTGCACTGGTGCCCAGCCTCTGGCACCTGGTCCTCTGAATTGCTAATTTGGTTTTAGATGAAGTTCCAATTCCTTGGCTCTCCCTCAGATGCTCTGGGAGGGTGTGTAGGGTTGTAACAATGAATGGCTTATGGGCTCATTGGCCAGACTCAACACATTCACGCCTTTCTCCCGGGGGGGGGGGGGGGGGGTAATACTTGCTCTTAGAATCCAAATTATGTGTGTTTCAATCCACACACACTCTTAATAGGGAGCACTTTCATTGATTCAGAGCAGTGTGCTGCCCTTGGGGGACCAAGAACTTTCATGAGTGTTGCCAGTGGCTGGCAGGTTCGCAGGGCAGCAAGGCACTCCAACCACCCCCAGAAACATTCCACATTGGCAATGTTGGTGAGAGCAATTATTGGGTAGTGAAAGGGCAGAGACCCAGCAAGAGGCTGACCCTGTGTTGAGAACAGAATCTATCCAATCTAGTTCAAGGGAACCATATCAGAAATCTTGAATGGCGGCTGCCAGTGTGACTTCTAGTGGGTTTCCCCACAGGCAAGTGAGTCTTCCTGCAAGGATTTGTTGGGTCCTGCTCACCTGAAGACAGAGCAACTGGTGCTCTGTGCCCACACATGCTCTCCTTTGGCCTCCCAACCCCTTAGTATTTTGGCCTATTGGCTCTGTACCTATGTGTGGCACCCTTACCCCACCTCAACTCCTCCCCCAGGTTCCTCTGGGGGCAGCCAAGTCTTGTACAGGTAAAGGAGCCTAAGACCCATCCTGGCCTTAGGAAGTCCAATCAACGTAAGAATAGGATTCAACAGAAACAGGCAAATGTCTCATTAGGTTGCTGAGGCTGGTCTCAAACCTGCAATTCTCCTGTCTCAGCCTCCCAAGACTGGAATTACAGGTGTGCTCCACTGTATCCGGCTTGAAAACATGGTCGCAATGCAACAAGGTTCAGAGGTAGGGCATGGCTAGAGGGGTGGGTCATTGGGGCATGGCCTTGGGGACACTCTATATGTCCCTGGATGATTCCTGTTTCTCTCTCTCGTCTTCTGGCCACTGTGACAGAGAGCAGCTTTTCTCTACCATATGCTCTGCCTTGGTGGGTTCTGCCTTCGAGCCAGCTGATCATGGGCTGAACCAAATAAACCTTTCTCCTTCTAAGTTGTGTTCATCAGATATTTTGATCACAGTGACAGAAAAGCAGACCAGAACGGAGTGTCACCACAATGGAATCTGACATGGTCACACCAAAGAGGAAAATGGGAAAATGGGACCTCAATTCAGTATGGGCGGGTTGACTTTTTTTTTTTTTGCGCGGTACTAGGGATTGAACCCAGGGGCAGTCTACATCTGAGCTACACCCCCCAGCCCTATTTTTTATTCTTTATTTTGAAACAGGATCTAACCAAGTTGCAGAGGGCCTCACTAAGTAGCTGAGGCTGGCTGCGAACCTGGATCCTCTGGTCTCAGCCTCCCAAATACTGGGATTACAAGCATGTACCACCACACCCAGTGGTTCTTGACTTTTGCTGCTAAAAAGAATTCCAGAGCCGGGCGTGGTGGCGCATGCTTGTAATCCCAGCATTTGTGAGGCTGAGACCGGAGGATCCTGGTTCGCAGACAGCCTCAGCTACCTAGTGAGACCCCCCGCAACTTAGTGAGACCCTGTTTCAAAATAAAGAATTAAAAATAATAGGGCTGGGGGTATAGCTTGAAGGTAGAATGCCCCTGAGTTCAATCCCCAGTACCGCAGGAAAAAAAAAAAAAAAAAAGAATTCCAGGATACATTAGAAGCAAGGCACAAGCAAAGATTTAAGGACGGCAAAGGTATGCACACCTAACAACAGACTTCGGACACCCCTCACCTCCCAGAGAAGAGAAAACAAGTGATGTGCCCAGGGTTGAGCCCTCTGATTATATATATGATTTTTCTGGGAAGAAATGTGTAGGTTCTCTGGCAAGCATCATTGAAAATTGGATCCCATGACAATCATTTCATGCTTGAGGTTCAGAATGTTTCTCTTCGGTTAACAATCTAGCCATAAATTGTTTGAGGGCACATGGTGTAAGTCTTTGAATCTGGTGACATTTATTTATCTATTTATTGTGGTACTGAGGATTGAGCTTCACCCCAGCCCAATTTTATTTCTTATTCAGAAACAGGGTCTCACTAGGTTGATGAGTCTCACTACTTGCTGAGGCTATCTTCGAACCTGTGATCTTCCTGTCTCAGCCTCCCAAGTGCAGGGATTATAGATGTGCACCACCACGAATGGCTATAAGAATAGAGAAGAGTCAACTTTTTTTATTTATTTATTTTTTGGTACTGAGGATTGAACATAGAGGCATTTTACCTCTGAGCTACACCCCAGCCCTATTTTTAATTCTTTATTTTGAAACAGGGTCTCACTAAGTTGCAGAGGGCCTCACTAAGTAGCTGAGGCTGGCCATGAACCCACAGTCCTCCTGTCTCAGCCTCCCAAGTACTGGGATTACAAGCGTGTGCCACCACATCTGGCTTTGGTGACATTTAAATTAATTATGTTTCTGTTCTGGTTAGTCTATTACAAGTATACACTAGAGGTTTTGTTTACCTAACTGGAGGGACAGATATGACTGGTCATGCTCACAGACCTGGGTCTCCATCTACTAAGGGTCTCTTTCTTTGGTCTCCTCCCAAGAGCTCCCCTGTCTCAGGAGGGAAACAGGTTTTGTGGAAGGCACTAGATGCTGCACTAGGGCTGACCTGGAGCCCAGGTCTTCCTGCCACTTCTGCTGCTTGGTCCTATAGGGAGGTTTGGCCCTGCCCAGTCGATAAAAATTGACACTGGTGCTGGGACAGTTCAGAGAAACGAGAGCAGCAGCATTCCAGGCTCCTTCACTCGGCACCATTCCGGAAACAAGTTGAAAAGGTATGACCTGCCTTCCAAAGGGCGGGGTCAAGGAACAAGGGGGCCCAGGAACAGAGTTGCCTGGGAGCTTTTGTGGCCCAGTCAGGACGGGACTTCAGAAAGACTCTGTCACCATTTCCTGTCAGGGAATGTTTTGCTGCCCATTCCTGGCTTGGGTGGGTTAAACGAGCCCTGTGTCTGGCTCACTCAAGCTGAAGTATGAGTTCAGAGAGCAGGACCCCAGATAGCGCTCACACCTTTCCTCACCATGGACTGCTCATGTGAAGTGGCCATGCTAATGCCTGTTTCTTGAAACAATGGTCACTGTCACGTGAGCCTGCAGACTATAGTCAATAGCCACATTATGAAAAGGTACATTCACTCTCAGGAGTCCCTCCCTGAGCACAGCCCAGAAGCTGGAATTTTATAGTGCAAGAGGAATTTTCTCAGCCAGGCATGGAAGTCCCAGTACTTGGGAGGCTGAGACAAGAGGATTGCAGGTTCAAGGCCAATCTCAGCAACTTAGCAAGACCCTGTTGCAAAATAAGAAATAATCCCAGCAGCTTAGTGAGGTCCTCTGCAACTTAGACCCTGTTTCAAAATGAAAAAGGGGGTGTAGCTCAGAGATGGAATGCTCCTGGTTCGACCCCCAGTACCAATAATAATAGGGCTGTGGGTATAACTCAGAGGTAGAATGACCCTGGGTTCAATCCCCAGTACCAAAACAAAACAAAAAGATAAATTGTCTCTTCAGTTCTACAGGAACACTGAGCCTTAGGTGAATTGTCAATTGAGAAATTACTGAAAAAGATGAAACATTGAAAGGGGTCTAGCATTTTCCCAGCCTGAACCTTATTTCACATAGATTAGATTCAGACCAAATCAAGGCATTCAATCCTGCCGCTTTCTTCATTCCACAAGTACTTTTTGAGCCTATCACATTCAAGGAAATGACTACCTGTGTGACCTTAGATAAACAACTTTTTTTTTTTTTTTTCGGTACTGGGGGTTGAACTCAGGGGCATTCTACCTTGGAGCTATACCCCCAGCCCTACTTTTTATTCTTTATTTTGAAACCGAGTCTCACTAAGTTGCATAGTACCTCACTAGGTAGCTGAGGCTGGCCGCGAACCCGGATCCTCCAGTCTCAGCCTCCCGAATGCTGGGATTACAAGCGTGCGCCACTACGCCCGGCTGATAAACAACTATTAAAAACTTGATTTTTATCTGGAAAACTAAAAATACTAAGTACCTCCTGGCCTCTTGTCCCAATTCGATGAAATGGGTAATTTGTGAACACCCGGAGAACATCAGCTCTGCACCTAAGCAGTGGAGGCCCATTAGGAATGGTGAGTTTACAATCCAACCAGCCTTACTTGGTTCCTGGCAATACTGGGCAGCCCTGACCCGCTTGGCCTGGGGCCCTGGACTGGCCCTGGCTTGTTTTGTCTGGCTCAGAACTCTTGGCCAGGCAGCTCCCACTCCACTTGCCAAGCAAAGAACACAGGGGAAGCCTAAATGGCTTCTCCCACAGCTGACCTGGCAGGATTGGGGCTGTCAGTCGGCAACAGAAGTGACTGGAGGCTCTGGTGGTTGATCACACTCATGCTGTGTGCCTCTCAGTGGTCTTTCCACACAGCCTTAGCTACTGTTACAGTGCATGCAGGGTGGGCAAAGGTTCTCTCTGCCATTGTAGAAACCAGGCTCTGATTCTTCCACTGAAGAAACCAAGCCTTTCCCAGGATCATCTGGGCCCCCTTGGCGATCCTCCTTGAAGGACTGCTCTGAATGACTCCTGGCAACTAGCCTTTTCTCCCACCCATGGCTCACAAGCTTTACCACAAGTGGCCAAAGCTGCTACTGACCTGGTTCAGGAGAAAAGGAATGAATTTACCAAAAGGATATTGGGAGGGCCAGAGAGCCAGGCCTGAGGTGAAGCTTCCAGAACAACCCTCAAAACCCTGCTGCAGAAGGAAGCTCCGCGCCACTGACTGCTCATGGCCACTGTTGTGTGCTGTCAGGCATCACCTCCGAGTGACTGCCACTGCAGCGCCCAGGCTGCTGCTGCATGAGGACGGTGACCTTCCAGCCACCACGGCCACTGAAGCAAGTCAGTGCCTCTGCTCTGCCCTCCCTGCAAAAGCACCTGTCTGGGCATGCTTTTTCCTCATGTTCATCGTCTGTAACTCAAAGTCCTGTCCCTATGCCCTGGACCAGTAACTCCACACCCAGGCATGTAATGCAAGTTTTTAGTATTCATCCTAGAAAAGCAGAACTCCTAAAGTGGGAACATTTTCAGGCATCAGAGGGTCACAAACGCCAATGCCTACAGGGAGATGGCAGGCAGGTGAGGCAGTAGGGAGTGGTGGAGTCTGTGAAGAATGCCTCTTTGGGTAAAAAATTTCAGATGTAGTGGCAAATGCCTGTAATCCCAGTACTTGGGAGGCTGAGACAGGAGGATCAGAGGTTCAAGGTTAGTGTGCAGTAACTTAGCGAGACCCTGTTTCAAAATAAAAATTTTAAAAAGGTCTGGGGGTTTAGCTCAGAGGTAGAATGCTCCTGGGTACAATCCCTAGTACCACAACAAAAAGGATGCTACGCAAACGATGATAAAAGTGTGTGTGTGTTGGGGGTGGGGCGCACAGGTGAACCTTCTGGAGTGATGGAAATGTTCTGTATCTTGCTTTGGGTGGTGGTTAACATGGTGCAAACATGCATCAAATAGGAACTTAATATGTATTTATTTTACTTTATATTAAGGATATCTCATTTTTTTTAACTTGGGGCAAGATAACTTCTATCTGTAAATCAATTTGGCTTTCAGGCTACCCATTTGCAGACTTTGGTTCTTATTTGACTTCTCTATCTCACATATGAGGAATTGGATTCCTTAAGTGGGGAAAGTGGCTCCTGGAGGGCACAGGGTGAACTGTCACTGCTCAGAGGCGGCCAGCGCTCGGCAGCCTGGGGAGGGGGACCGCGGCGCGGCCTGGCGGGCCACCTGCTACTGCGCAAACTCAACCCCCCGCCTCCAGAGTGGATCCGGTCGGCTGTGCTAATCCGGCCCTTCCACCCGCCGAAAGCGAGAAAGTCCCCAGGGGCTGGACAGACGTCGGCCTGGCCAGAAAGTGAGACGGTCACCAAATACCTGCCCCAGGGAAGCGGAAGTGGATGGAGCACGGGGCCGGCGCGCAGATAAATCACGACCACAAACTGCACTGACAGTTCGAGATTGGCACTAAAGTGCCAGATGCCAACACAGCCAAGTTCCAGGAAAAGAAACCCGATCTGGGAGAAGCGGCGGCGGCGTTGCAAAGTGACACCCTCCTGAGAGGGCGAGGAGAGGCCACCCACCTTGAGGGAGCCTCCTCTCGGGGCGGGCACTGGGGCACTTGTCCGAGCCTTACCTGGCCACCCGCCTGCCCCGAGAGGCACGGGCGCCCCCGCTTCACCGGGAGAAAACCCGGCAGCGTGCCGAGCGATGTACCGACAGTGGGACCCCCAGCCCAGCTCCTTCCTGTCCCCACCCGCGGGCGAGGGGGCCTCTGCGGAGCGACCCCCGCCCATCCCCGAGCTGAGCCGACCGCTGCAGCGCGGGGGCCGGGAGGGGTGGGGAGGCGCCGCGGCCGAGTCCCCGAGCCACCCGCGGGACCTTCCGGGCGCGCGGAGCCCGGCCCTCCCGCCCTGATTGGCGCTCGCCGCGGCCTCCAGCGGCTCACCTGCCACTCCCAGCCAATCGAGGCCACCAGAATTGGGGCTCTCTCCCGGGGAGGGGGAGATGCTGCAGCCCGCGGCGCAGCCACCCTCCCCGCGGAGTTGCCGCCCGGCCCGCGGCCACCCCGCGTCCAGGCTCGGCCGTCCGCTGCGCCCCGCGCCCCGCGCTTTCATGCGGCAGCGCCGGGCCCCGCTCGCTGGGACGCGCCCCGACAGAGCCCCGAGCCGCTGCCGCCGGGGTCCGCCGGCTGAGGCAGGATGTTCACGTCCAAGTCCAACTCCGTGTCGCCCTCGCCGTCCCTGGAGCAGGCCGACTCGGACGCGCTGGACATCAGCACCAAGGTGCAGCTCTACGGCGTGCTGTGGAAGCGGCCCTTCGGGAGGCCGTCGGCCAAGTGGTCCCGGCGGTGAGTGCGCCCCAGAGGACCCCAGGACCCCTCCCGCCCTCCAGTCACCGTCCTGCTCCGCCCTCCCCTGTGACCTTGGCCTGGCTCCCCCTGGAACGAGTGGATCTTAGCCTGGGGTGGGACCACGATCCCGGGGGTGGAAGTGAGTCCCGAGCGGGGAGGCTGGGTGTGGACTGAAGAGATCACGGCTGTAGTGGCTCTAGTTGGGCCATACTGCCAAGAAAAGAGAAGCCCCATCCCCAGCCAATTCCACCTTCTTCGCCCAGGTCTAGAGGAGCCGGCTAGGGGTGGGACACCCGCGGCTCCCTTCCACCCACCCCCAGCATCTCCACAGGGTTTGAGCGAACTGAGCCAGGGGCCCTTCTGAAAGGTGCAGGCCAGGAAGGGGAAGTGGCACCCTGGGATAGGAGAGAGGAAGCCGGCATAGGGAGGATACCTCGGTCCATTGGTCCTGTTCAAAGGACTGATTCCTTTGGAAGGAGCTGGCGGGAGAGGCAGATCAGCTCCGGCCCCATCCTTCAGCCCCAGCTCCTTGGTCCCCAACTCTGAGACTCCCCAGATGTTAGGAGCTGCTTTCCATTTGCAAAGGTGCCTGGAGGTATTGGGAGAAGGGGGCGCTCACAGCCCTGGGCTTGCAAGGAGCTCCTAAGGCTGGCTTCAGGTGCTATGGCCATCTTCTGGACTTTTTTTTTTTTTTTTTTTTTTTTTTTTTTTTTTTACCCTCAAGCCTACTTCATTTCCAAGATTTGCTATTTGTGCGGCCTAGAGAACTCAGACCCTGTTCTAGCCCCTCCCTGGAGAGTGAGGCCCTTCCAGGAAAGTAGGGGTGTGTCCACATGCCCCTTCTCCATCCTACACCTCCAGACTGTCCTCTAAGCAGAGGGGACTCAATGTTCCCAGGACTGCAGGTCATGTGTACATGGCAGTGGTTGGTTCTGCTGTCCAATTCTGACGAATAATTTAATATTTATATAAGACCACTGAACAGACAGAGCTGTGGACGGCATTGCACCTCTTTACATAGCTGGTTTCATGTATTTGTATTAATTCTGATAGCTTTCTCTCTGGGATTTAATGGAATACAGGCTCCTTGAGCTTCTCCAAAGTTAGGTTTATCTCTGATGCTCTAAATACAGGCTTGGAGCAGCAAGAAGATTATGTGAGGGGTTTCCAGGGTTGTGAGCCTGAGCCATAGCCCCTGAGGGCCAGGAGGGGGCCAGGAGCAGCCGGTCTCACCAGGGCGCTTGGGTGGGGGTGGGGAGTCTGCCTGTGGAGTCAAGCTCCTTTAGCAGAACATCCCCTCCCCTCTCTGCCTCCGAGGACACTCCTCTCCACTGGGTCTGGCTGCTGTCCCAGCTGTTGCCTCTGGGTCCTGTCATCCAGCACTTTTCTTGCTGGGCACTTTTCACCTGATTGCATCCTGTAAGTGCTAGGTAGCTGGGACCCTCGTGGTATGTCCCCTGGCCCCTCTTACCCCTGCAAGCACAGTAGGGACCTGGCTCCTGCACCCACAGTTGATTTGGGGACTAAGTACCAGGGTAAAGCGTCTGGAGAGCCTCTGCTCTAGGTTTGGGGTGCCCAGAGTGGTCCCCATAGCACCCAAGGAAGCGTCCAATCCGAGACAGAACAGTGAGCATGCTCTGTAAATATGGCTCCAAGTCAAGTCCTCCAACTCCCTTTGAAGGAGATTGTTACCTGGGTTCCCTTCCCTTCTCTGGAGCCACCACTGTGCAAAGACTCCCCCTCCTTGCAGGCTCAGGAAAGAACATGTCACCTGCTCATTCTAGGTCTCTGTCCATGTTCACAGCTCTGGGGACACACCACACACAGATTCACCATACACACCACACACAGATTCACCATACACACCACACACAGATTCACCATACACATCACACACAGATTCACCATACACACCATACACAGATTCAGCCTTGGGTCCTCCACACAGCTAGCCAGAGGGTCTTGGTGTGGGGAAGGCTTGATGCTCAGCTCAACCCCCTCTTTTTTTTTTTTTTTTTTTTTTTTGAGATATTGGCGATTGAACCCAGGGGCATTCTACCTCCAAGCTACACTCTCAGCCCTATTTTATATTCTTTATTTTGAAACAAGGTCTCACTAAGTTGCGGAGGGCCTCACTAAGTAGTTGAGGCTGGCCACAAATCTTCGATCCTCCTCTCAACCTCCGAATACTGGGATGACAAGTGTGTGCCACCATGCCCGGCTGCTCAGCCCCCTCTTGTTTCCCAGAAGCCCCCCGCCCCCCCCCCCAGGCCCCAGTTTCCCATTTGTGAAGTAATCTCTGGACCTCCGTGAATTAGCAGCCATAGGAAGGCTTGAGGACAGGGCGGCCCAGCCCACCACTGCGGAGCGTGGCCATTAGGGCGATCGATGCCCAGGCTGTACAGCTAAGGGGAGAGGGCCTGGAAGGGCTCCGTGCTGCATAAATAATGATGGAGCCAGCTGCAGCCGGCTGGGTTCTATAAAACCTCAAACCTTTTCCTCGGGGTGGGGTCGGGTTGGGATGCCTGCCTGAGCAGCCCTGCCTTCCTGGGGTGGGAGGATGCCCTTGAGCAGAATCAACAGCCTTTCCTCCCATAGGCAACAAAAGGGGGAAGGGACTCCAAAGTGCTAATTAGTAGAGGGAAGAATCTGGGGGAGGTGTGTAGAGGGTAAGATTGATGTCCTTCCTTGGTCTGTGAGCAGCTGAGGAGACGCAGGCACGCAGACACACAGACCCAGACAGCTCCTGGGCAGGGGAAGAGAGTAGGGAGTCCCAGCCTCAGCCAGTCCACACCAAGCACTTCTTTCCTGGGTTTAATACTTTGTCCAGCACTTTAGCCCCTCTCTCAAATCCCCCTGAAGACAAACAGAGGCCCTGATGAGGAGGGCCCAGCCCATTCCTTCCTATGACAGGGACATCTAGACTCCTTCCCCCAACTCCCCATGGTGCAGGGTGGCCAGTGGGGCCGAGGCACAGCCTAGTAGGAGTTCCCTGCTGTGGAGCCTCTGCCTTGGTGGGTGTGGGGGTGAGCCTCATAGTGTCCATCAGGAACCAGGGGTCCGTCGGAGACCACCCACATGTCCAAGAGCTCAGGCCACAATTGGCACAGATGGGGAAAGATTATCTGTACAGATGTTGGTCACCACAGCAAAGAGATTTGGGGAGACTTTCTTCCCACATGGATTTGGGGCCCAAGGTTTCATTTTGGTCTTAGGCTCTGAGTATGGCTTCCCAGAGGTGACAGTGTAACACCAAGCTTTGCCAAAGAGCTGATGGGAGAGCCTCGTGTGTGAGTCCCATGGCACCAGTCTTGGCCTGGTCCTGTCACACTGGACTGGTCTCAGTTTCTGGCTGACCTGGCACTCCCTACAGCGTTGCGGTGTAAGGCAAACCATGAGCACAGTTACAGTATGTCTACCATGGACGGTGGTGCAGCCCCTGCTTTGAATAATCAACCTGTGTTCTCCAAACTTCTACCAAGTGACAGCAGGGGACAGGTGGCAGCTGAGGGACCGGGATCCACTCCCCTGTGACTATGTGGGAAGGATGGGGGAAAGTGACAGAGCAGAGAAGGTCTTTCAGCATTGATGAAGGGAAGAGACTTGGGGAACAGTGTCTTTACCCCCAGAAAACAAGCAGTGACCAATTTATTTTGGAGATGTCATGGTAGGGTTTTTTTTGGGGGGGGGGTGGTTGTTTTTTGTTTTTTGTTTTTGTTTTTTGGTACTAGGGATTGAAATTGAGCATTCTACCTCCGAGCTACACCCTCAGCCCTTTTTATTTATTTATTTATTTATTTATTTATTTATTTATTGGAAACAAGATCTCACTAGGTTGCTGAGAGTCTTATCTTGCTAAGGCTGTCCTTAAACCTGCAACCCTCCTCTCTCAGCCTCCCAAGTACTGGATTTATAGGCATGTGCCACCACACCCAGCCTGTCATAGTGTTTTTCACTCTCTGGCGTTAGCTTCTCCTTGTCCCAGAGTTGATATTCCCGCAAGTGCACTGATAGGAAAACTGGGGCACAGAGGCAGGGGGAGCTGCCTTGTTGAGTCTCTGCAGCTCCAGCTCCCTTTACCCATGGCCCCTGCCCCTCTGATGCGATGGCTTTGAGATTACAGTGAGGCTTTGGGTTAAGAACATGGGCAAAGTCTCTGGATCACAGAGCCAGAAAATGGGATAATGCCTGTTAATTCAGGCTTGGTAAGGTCACAGGATGACTCGCCCAGACCCAGGTCTGCCAGAGCCAAGTGAATAATGGCTTGAACAAGCCTTGCTTCTCCCTCACTCGCCCCAAGTGGCTGCTGGTGTCCTATGTGAGAGTGGGTCTCATGGTGTGAGGGCCAGACCCCGAGCTTGCAGGCAATTCAGGTTCCTGTGTCCAGGATTTGAACATCAGAAAGCAGGTTCTTCTTTGAGCAGCTGTGCATGTGGTGGGGTGTGAATCTAGGCTGCAAGGCAGGGACTCTGAGTTCCAGTCCTGGCTCTGCCAGCAACCAGCCACAGGGCTCAGGCTGTAGCAGTCTCTTGTCTATATAAGGGGGGTATGGTGGGTCAAATGATGGTTTTTAAACTGTGTTCCACAAATTCGTCTTCCTTGGGGGGGGGCGTTGAAACCCAGGGTCATTCACCTGTGAGCTACACCTGCAACTCTGTCTATCTATCTATCTATCTATCTATCTATCTATCTATCTATCTATCTATCATCTATCTATTTATTTTTGGTACTAGAGATTGAACCAAGGGGCATTCTACCTCTGAGCTATACCCCCATCCCCCTTTCTTTTGTGGCATTGGTGATTGAACCCAGGGGCATTCTACCTCCGAGCTACACTCCCAGTCCTGTTTTATTTTTATTTGGAAATAAGGTCTCAGGTTGATGAGGAGAGTCTCACTACTTACTGAGAATGTTCTCCAACCTGTGATCCTCCTGTCTCAGCCTCCCAAGTACTAGGATTACTAGTATGCACCACCATGCCCAGCTTTTTTAAAATTTTGAAATAGGATCTTAGCCGGGTGTGATGGCCCACACTTGTAATCACTGTGCTTGGGAGGCTGAGACAGGAGGATCCGGTTTGAGGTCAGCCTCAGCTACTTAGTGAGGCCCTCCTTAACTTAGTGAGACCCTGTTTCAAAATAAAGAATAAAAATTAGGGCTGGGGGATGTTGCTCAGAGGTAGAATGCCCCTGGGTTCCATCCCCAGTACTGCAAAAAAAAGAAAAAGAAAAAATAAACAGGGTCTAGCCAAGTTGCTAAGGCTGTCCTCAAACCTGGGATTACAGGCCACTGTGCCTGACTTATTTTTTCATTTGTAACAGTACCTCACTAAGTTCCTGAAGGTCTCACTACGTTGCTGAGGTTGGTCTCAAACCTGTGATCCTCCCATCTCAGCCTCCCAAGTACTGGGGTTACAGCATGTGCCACCATGTCTAGCTCCTACAGATGATTCTAGAGGTGCCTTGAGTCTACCACAAGGGAGTGGGGAACAGGTAGTGGGGCTCCAAGCCACCCCCTTTCAGCCAGAACCTCCGTGCTAGTATCTGTTTTGCATGTGAAGTAACTACTATATTACTGTATCATTTGAAGAATTCTGCTAAAGTTTTTGCCCCTTGAACTGGATGTTCACTCCAGGAACCCGCATGTCCCACAGGTGGGATTCGTGCTGCCCTGCCACCTCAGACCTGATGCTGGGCAAGCAGCATGAGCCAGGTGAGCATCTGGGTCTCCCAGGATGGACACACACTGGGGTTACGTCAGTTCCACCTTCCCCAGTTCCGGTCCCCACACCCACTCTCAGTGTCCAAGGGGATCACATGAGGGAGAGTAGGGGCTGGGCCTATTCTGGGGGAAAGGAGGTGGCCAGATGTTCTGCCTTTCTGGGAAAGGCAACCCATGCCTAACTCACCCATCCATGGGTTCCTGCTGCCCTCTTCAGAGGGAGGTAACTTTGGTTCTAAGATAAAATCCCACAGGAAATCTACATTCTACACCCGAGTTCCTGCTAATCCCCAGGAGGCTCTCCACTCCGGCTTCCTTGTTTATGGACTGATCTGCTGTCTGATATAGGTGTCTTCGTTGCACTATCAGAGGTGGAACTCAGCCCATTCCCCAGTCTCCTGCCGCCCTTCCCTACTTCCCCACAAGAAGCCCAGCCTCTGCACATAGAACACAGGAGTGTAAACACCTAGCTGGGTGGCACACAACTGTAATCCCAGTACTTGGGAGGCTGACACAAGAGGATCGAAAGTTCAAAATTAAAAAGTAAAAAGGGATGCCGGGCGTGGTGGCGCACACTTGTAATCCCAGCATTCGGGAGGCTGAGACCGGAGGATCCGGGTTCGCGGCCAGCCTCAGCTACCTAGTGAGGCACTCCGCAGCTTAGTGAGACTCGGTTTCAAAATAAAGAATAAAAAATAGGGCTGGGGGTGTAGCTCAGAGGTAGAATGCCTCTGAGTTCAATCCCCAGTACCGGAAAAAAAAAAAAAAAGTAAAAAGGGC
>PVLC010008819.1:0-37467 GCA_004027655.1 Graphiurus murinus
CAGTACCAGGGATTGAACTCAGGGGCATTTTACCTCCGAGCTATACCCCCAGTCCTATTTTTTATTCTTTATTTTGAAACCGAGTCTCACTAAGTTGCGGAGTGCCTCACTAGGTAGCTGAGGCTGGCTGCGAACCCGGATCCTCCGGTCTCAGCCTCCCGAATGCTGGGATTACAAGCGTGCGCCACCACGCCCGGCTCCTGGAAATGCTTTTTTTAAAGGACCTGAAATCATTACAATTTTTAGTTCAACATAAACAGTTTTAGCTATTTTTTCTTTTTCATTTATCCATATACTTGAATTTAATATTAAGAAACAAAACTGTGAGATTTTTTTTTGCAAGACTGGTACCAGAAAACACTCTTTTTTCTTTTTAAAAAAGTGTACATATTTAAAATGTGTTATACATATTTACATGTATAGAAATTTCTCATCATAATGTCTTAGTGAATAGAAGAGAGCTTTCTTTTTTTCAGAATCACTGTATCAAGTGTAAATAATTCATTACTTAATGAGTTTCCCATGGCTTCTTTGCAATTGAAATCACAATACTAGCCAGGATGTATACAACTGTACCTGACCTAGGTGACTATGACACCTATGTTAATTCAGTGAATTGAGAACAAAAATATTTGTCGTCCAGAAAATAAACTGCTCGTCAAAATCAACAGAAAGCAATGTGCTGGTGTCAGAGGCTTAGTGCCTTAAGAGCACACCACCTATTTATTCACACAACATGAATTTGGCAGATTCCTGGCACTAATCCCAGCTGGAAGTAGATGAGGAGAGAGGTTTGCATGAGGCTTGCTTCTGAGCTTTTTCTTTACTCCAGCAGGATGCTGGAAGTCAGCTATTTTGGCTAACAGAATTGTTATCCTGGGGCGGGGGGCGAGGGGGGGGTCTGCCATGTTTATGCTCCTCCTGTTTGTTTATTTACAGGAATTCCAATTAGTATTTTGTGCTGAGATACTGTATAGACCTTTGCTCAAGGGACAATCAGCTACCCTCACATCTGGCAAAACAATATGCCCTCAAAAAGCATGTCTTATGGAAATGCTCGGAAAGTAAGTTTAGCCAAAGTCTTTGCAAATGGTCTTTCCTAAAGAATCTCTCCCTCTTCCCCCACCCACCCCGCTCTCCCCTTCCCTTCCTCCCTCCCTCCCTCCCTCTCTCTTTCTTCCTCAGCCACAGAGAAAGTATCAGGTAAGAACAGTTTCCTGGGATTTTAATGCCTCAAATCTGAACCGCGTCTCTGGCTCAGACAAGAGAGTCATGCATATTTTCCACTGGTAGTATTGTAGGTTTAGTACACTAGAAAATATTTACTCACTCACATATACCCAAACAGCACAGTGCCCTGCTTCACTAATAAATGGTGTATTCTAGGTCTGTATAGAATTTAATACTGTACTTATTTAGTCATTTGTGTTGTCATAATGTGTCAGAAGTGTCATTGATGGCATTCTTACTTGCAATTTTTTTAAAAGTTTTTGTAAATGTTAAAGACGAGTTTATTGTAGCTTTCATGTACTGTCTTATGAAATTTGGCATCAGTTTTCCTTCCTTTGGGTATGCATAACCAAACAATTGCTTAATAAATACCTTAATAAAGCATACATCTGGCCTTTTCCATTTATATGTATACTCTTGGTTTCTGGGATATTTCATCTTTTATGTTTCTGAAGTACATATATTTTGCCACTCTAAGGAGGTATTTGTTGTAGTGGATCTATATCTCCAAGGACCCCACTGTCTAATAATAAATCAACCAGTTCCGGCTGGGCATGGTGGTGCATGCTTGTAATCCCAGCACTTGGGAGGCTGAGATCTGAGGATCCGGGTTCGCAGCCAGCCTCAGCTACTTAGTGAGGCCCTCTACAACTTAGTGAGACCCTGTTCCAAAATAAAAAATAAAAAAATAGGACTGGGGGTGTAGCTCAGAGGTAGAATGCCCCTGAGTTCAATCCCCAGTACTAAAAAAAAAAAAAAAAAATCAATCAGTTCCTGTAGGTATTAAGAAGAGCAGAGGAGGCTTTGATGGACCATGATGCTACCCTCATCACCACTCTGGCCCCCCCAGCCTGCCTCTCCACAGCTAACATGCCCTCATTAAAGTTCAAAGACTGGGCTATGTAGCTTTCCACTTATGTAGCTTATCCACTTATGGATTTAAGCTTCCACTGCTTAAATGACTTTAACTTCCACATTTATGGATTCCAGGGCCCAATAAAATGTAAAGCTAAAGTTAGAGGACCAATAAAGGTGTCAGTTTTTATTTGTGAATTAAGAGATTTTAAAATATTGTACTACTCAGCTAGTGCTTGTCATGTTCTTTCAGGTTTATCCCACAGGAGCCCTATGGTCAATCAACAAACATTGCTTGCTTCCTTTTTTTTTGAGTGAGTGAGTGTGTGTGTGTGTGTGTGTGTGTGTGTGTGTTTTACTGGGAATTGAACCTAGAAGCATTCCATCTCTGAGCTACATCCCCAGCCCTTTTTATTTTTTGTTTTTGAAACAGGATCTTATTAGGTTGCTGAAAGTCTAATTATATTGCTGAGGCTGTCCTTGAACCTGTAATCTTCCTGTCTTAGTCTCCTAAGTACTGAAATTGTAGGCCTACACTACCACACCCAGACGTTCCTTGCTTTCTTGACTTATAACTCATAATCCATTCCTAATTTCATAACCAGCTTCCTTCAAGAGGCCATCAAACTAGTTTTTAACCGATATACATTTGAAGAATAGTATGACCATATGCACAAAATGCTTACGAACTTTGCATTTCCTTTGATCTGGTAATTTAACATCAAAGCATGATGTTAAAACACAAAAAAATTATATTCACAAATAAAGCAATTGCGTTCATTACATGTTATTTATGATTGTGAGAACCTGAATATCCCAAATGTTTGAGAATAAGAAATTGGTTAAATTGTAGTAATGATGAAAGTTAACCCTTTTGCAACCCATTGCTGAAGGCTTTCAATTCATTTTCTCCTACAGTCTTTCTAACATAAATAGGAGACACACATCTGTGTATGTGTGTGTGTGTGTGTGTGTGTGTGTGTGTGTGTGTGTGTCTGCAGAAGTGGTCACTGAGACAAGGGAAGTTTTGTCACACTGTCAGGAAATGGAAGGGCTGGAATTTGACCATAGATGAGTTAGGTTCTGGTATCTTCATTTCACCTATTCTAGAGCACCATGCAGACATTAAAAATGATAGTGTAGGAAAATTTTAATAATGTGGGTAAAATAGTTACCCAATAGTAGTAAGTAAAAAAGCATCTTGTCCTATCTTGTAAAGAAAAAAAAAATTTTCATAGAGCAGAAAGACTGAAAAGGCACAGCATACTAAAGTGTAAATAGTGTGTTTCTCTGGGCCAATTGCTAATGTTAAAAATGCACGTTTATTTAGCTGGGCACAGTGGTGCACACCAATAATCCCAGTACTTGGGAGAATGAGCCACAAGGATCACAAATTGGAGACCAGCCTCAGCAATTTAGTGAGACCCTGTTTTGAAATGAAAAGTAAAAAGAGCTAAGGGTATAGCTTGGAGATAAAGCACCACTGGGTTAAATCCCTAGTACAAAAGAAAAAAAAACTACACCCCAAAATGACTTTTTTTTTTGTATTGAGAATTGAATCAAGGGGCAGTCTATCTCAAACACAGTCTCAGCCCTATTTATTTATTTATTTATTTACTTACTTACTTACTTACTTATTTATTTAAATAGGTTCTTGTTATGTTGCTGAGGATCTCCCTAAGTTGCTGAGGCTGGCCTCAAACCTTTAATCCTGGGATTATAGGCCTGTGCCACTGTGCCCAGCCCAAAGATGACTGTTTAACACACAGTGCTGCAGAAAGCACATTTACATTTCAGTATACAAAGCATGCTGTTTCATCTAAACAAAGTAATTGTTCTTCCACATTAGTTTTACTCATTTTGGGTTCTATAGTTTCTTACACATGTACAAAAGTTTGTGATGGCCATTATTGTGCCTGCTTGGTTATCAAAAGACGATTTTAGCACACAGTTGAATTAAGCCAATTTAAATAAAAGATCAGCTATCTCACTAATGGGTGAAGTTCACTGGATTGATAGAATTGAAGCTTTTAGAAGTCATCTGCCACAATGAAATATTTTACATTATTGAGAATGTAGTTGTAATTTTGGTTAAAAAGTTCTCCATTTAAATTAAGTATATTTATTCTGGGGTGATAATACAAATATAATTTCAGTGGGGCATTGTGTCAAGACAAAAACAATGTTCTTACTAAATTCTGTACCCTGTGGGATAGCAGAGTTCGGTATTGATTTTTTTTTTTTTTTTTTTTTTTTTTTTTTTTTTTTTTTTTTTTTTTTTTTTTTTTTTTTTTTTTTTTTTTTTTTTTTTTTTTTTTGCGGTACTGGGGATTTAACTCAGGGGCATTCTACCTCTGAGCTACACTCCCAGCCCTATTTTTTTTATTCTTTTATTTTGAAACAGGGTCTCACTAATTTTCGGAGTGCCTCACTAGGTAACTGAGGCTGACTGCGAACCCGGATCCTCAGTCTCAGCCTCCCAAATGCTGGGATTACAAGCGTGCACCACCACGCCCAGCTCGGTATCGATTTTAGAACCCACTAATTCATAACTTGTCCCAAGAAGTTGTGATATTTTTACCAACTAAAATAAAAACCAAATTGCCCAAATTCACCAAACACACACACACACACACACACACACACACACACACACACACACACAGTAACTGAAACACAACATAGAGTGTTTAGAAATGGTCGTTTCCAATTTCTCTTTGCTGCCATCATTAATAGGATTTCAGAAATGCTTGTGGTTTTAAAGAATTACTTTGTATTTATGATATTCTGAGATGGGATTGTGAGTTTTCTAATTTGATTATCATTTTGTTAAAACGGATTAGACCCTTTAAAACAGTAAACAAATGCATCATCAGAAAAAACAAAAAGAAAAGAAAATTTGAAAACTAAAAAGGAAATAATTGAAAGTGTTTGGAAATGTGCAAACTTGCAATCAGAAAACATTGAAATATAAAACAGAGAGAAACTGAAGAAATTACATAACAAAGACCCCAAAATTGTACTGTTTGAATTTTGAAATTCTATAATTGATCTTTGGACTATTTCAACATTTGAGTTGAAACGTTTGAAGGAATGAAATTGACAACATCTAAAATTTTCCAAGATCTAAATATGGCAAAATATTCAAAAGACTCATGGAGTCAACACAAATTTTGTCTTATCAGAATCTTTGTCACATACTTGTAATCCTACTGCTTGGGAGGCTGAGACAGGAGGATCACAGGTTTGAGAACAGCCTCAGCAAGTAGTGAGACTCCCATCAACCTAGACAGACTCTGTTTCAAAATAAAAATAAAATAGGGCTGGAGGTGTAGCTTAGAGATAGAATGCCCCTGGGCTCAATCCCCAGTAACACACACACACACACACACACACACACACACACACACACACACACACACACACGATTCCTTACCAGAGAAAAGTATTCTTAATAGGGACAAAATGACAGTATGACCAAAAATATCCAGGCCCAAATCAAACACTTCAATAACAAAAAACATAAAAAGATTCCTCCTTGTTGTCAGAATTTGCTCTGATCTTATTAGAAGAAGCAATCACAGGTGCTAATAATTTCAAACTTACTAACCATAAATGCAAGGTTGAGGAAATTTTAAAACATTTTATAAAAACTAAAGATCAGGTCAGGTATGGTGGTGCCTATCTGTAATCTCAGTACTTGAGAGGCTGAAACAGAAGGATTACAGGTTCAAAGACAGCCTCAGCGACTTAGCAAAGTCCTGTTTCAAAATAAAGAATAAAGTAAGGCTAAGGGTGTAGCTCCGAGCTTGGAAAATGTCCCTGAGTTCAATACCCAGTTCCAAAACCAAACAAACAAATAAACAAATGAATAAATAAATAAATAAACATTCAATTAAATTGAATAATTACTTTATTAATAGCAGTACTTGAGAGGCTGAGACAGGAGGATCACAGGTTCTAGGCCAGTCTCAGCAACTTAGTGAGATCCTTAGCAACTCAGACCCTGTTTCAAAATAAAAAAATAGAAAGGTCTGAGCTAGGAGTGTATCTTAAAGGTAGTATGCCTCCAAGTTCAATCTCCAGTACCCTCCCCCTACAAAACCCACTCTTTATAAAAATACCAGTGATTAAATATTAGAGATAGATTTGGCAAAACAAAAAAACAGGTTAAAGTATATAAATATATGCCAAGGACAATTTTTCATTTATTTTTAAACATCTGGAAAATCAATAAAAGAAGACTTTTTATGTTTATTTCATGTACACAGATTTTCACAGATTTTTATTTTGTCTATTTTTTAACTTTATGTTATCTTTTTTTTTTTTTTTTTTTTGAGATGGGTCTTGCTATGCTTGCCAAACTATGTTACCCAGGCTGGTCTCCAACTCCTGGGCTCAAGTGATCCTCCTGCCTCTGTTCCCAAGCAGCTGGGACTATGGGCTTGTGCCACTGTGCTCAAGACTGGCTTCAGATTTTTAGAAAGAACTTCAAGAATAGTCTCTGACTAGAGATATTTTGTAGTCCTACCAACAAATAAAATTAATCTGGCCAGTCATAAATTAAAACTTCAATAATTATGCATTTAATTATTTTAGTATCTGCTTTCATTCTCCAAAGTGTCCTAGTTTGGAAAATAAATTTGTCACCTTGATTCTAAAGTTATGTCTGACCTCTGCAGTAAAAAGTGCTATGATCTACTAGTGCTATCTGCCATGGGTGAGGGATTGTGTCTTGGGGCATTTTCTAGTCTTGGTGATTCTTACTAGAGAACAGGAATTATTCTATTAATCCCAGTTTTTCTCGGCTGAAGAGAAAATATTTACATAGGGAAGATTTTCCCAAAGGTCTCCCATCACACAGATGTTATCAGGAAAAGATTTTCATTTAGTCTTGGAAGCCAAAAGTCAGAGTCAGACATCAGATAAATGTCAATGTCATCTGAATTCTCTGATTTCCATGGCTGTGTGACACCTCTTTATCAGTTTCTTGCCTCCTCTATCTTTCGGCTCTTTAAAATTTTTATCTCTGTACTTCTACTAAAGAACTTCATGTAAAAACCACCAAGACTAGAAAATGAGTGGGAATGAGTGGTTTTAGTAGAGTGGTGATGAAGGTCCTGGAAATTGAGAAGACACGGATGGAAATCAGTTGACCAGAGTGAAGGGTCTGGCGCTTAGACTGAGTCCAGCCTGGCTGGGAGCCTCCCTTGAGCTATACGATCAATGGTGTCGCTGCCAGGAGCTGCTCCTCCTAGGAAATTTTTCGTTTAAAGACCCATTTTAGCCAAATATGGTGGCACACGCCACTAATCCTAGTACTTAGGAGGCTGAGACAGGAGGATTACAGGTTCAAGGCCAGCCTCAACAATTTATTTATTGAGGCCCTCAGAGCCTTAGTGAGACCCTGTTTCTAAATAAAAAAAAAAAATAAAAAGGGCTGAGGGTTGGTTCAGAGGTAGAATGACCCTGGGTTTAAACACCAGTAACACAAACAAACAAACAAATCCCGCTTCATTTTGTGACCAAAACCTTTAACCATCCCAAGTCTCAGTGACCCTTCCTAATGCACAGAAGTTTTTCAGTATCTTTGCTTTCTCCCTGTCCATCAGTCCCCTTCTATCCTCAGGATCCTAATGCAACCCATGGCGCTTGAGCCATTTTCTAGTGAAAGTTCAGTTCCTGTGCCTGCTTTCCACCCTTGTTAACCGACCCTGGATCAACTCTGGAGGAGCATTGGCTGAACCCAAGTGCCTGGTGCCTCCAGCCATCAAGGTAAGTAGGTTCTCCCAGTGCATCCACGCTCTGCAGCAGTATCTTCCTAGTAGGCTCTTGTCTTAGTCTGCTCAGACCACTAGAATGAAATATCATAAACCAGTAACTTATAAATAACAGAACTGTATGTCTCACAGTTCTATAGTCTGAGAAGTCCATAATCAAGGAAGATTCAGTGTCTGGAAAGGATCTGCTTTTTGGCTTATAAACAGTGCCATCTTTTTTTTTTTTTTTTTTTGGCACTGGGGATTGAACCCAGGTGCATTCTACCTTTGAGCTCTATTTTATTTCTTATTTTGAAACAGGGTCTCGGTAAGTTGCCAAGAGCCTTGTTAAGTTGCAGAGACTGGCCTCGAACCTACGATTCTCCTGTCTCCACCTCCCAAGTGCTGGAGTTACAGGTATGGACCACCACACCCAGCATAGATGGTGCCTTCTTGCTGTGTCCTCACGTGGTACAGGGGAGGGACAAGCTAGTTCTCTGAGGTCTTGGGTGAGGGCACTAGTTTCAATCCTGGGGACTCTGACCTAATGACATGGGGGTTATGACTTCAACATATGAATTTGGAGGAGGGTGCACAAACATTCAGACCATAGCAGCTTGCTTTCTTATCCTCCATGGAATCTATTTCAAACATTTTCCATTCTCCAAGCACAGCAGCCCCTCAGCAGATACCCATGCATGCTACTCCAAAAAGGGAAGAGAAACTATTAGCGGTGGGGAGGGTCACATGGAGCTGTGCACACCCTTTGCTTCTCCCCCTCTGTCACAGTGGGAGCAGTGTCCATCTGCCAAAACAGAGACATCCTCTCCATCAGAGCCCTAATCCCTTTCTCCTATAATCATCCTTTCTCTCTTCGGAAGCTTTATCCTTCCTCTCCCTGCTGGGTCTACCATCAGCATTTAAACCTGTGCAGGACTTCCCAGAACAGAAGTCTTTATTAGTCCTGCTGTGAACTGAAATTTAATTGTGACAACCATCCCCCTCCACGCCAATTCATATTTTGAACACTAATTCCTAATGCAATGGTATTTAGAGATGGGACTTTGGGGAAGTAATTAGGTTTCGATGAGGATGGAGACATAATGGGATAAGTGCCCTTGATAGGAAGAGATTAGAGCTCTGATCACTCCAGAACCAATGATGCTGGAACCTTGGTCTGGGGCATCTCACTTAAAGAATCACTAGAAATGTACTTCTGTTGTTCCACCACTCAGTCTATGGTATTTTGTTATGTCAGCACAAGGTGTTATGACAACACCACAGTGCCCTCCAGCCTCTATCCTAGCGCTCTCCTCCCCTTTGAAATCAAACTTGTTGAAATATACAGTCTCCACTTCCACTCACTTCACTTGTGTATTAACCCATGGACATTATAGGATGCTAATAGTACTGAAAAAGAAAGTTTAAGTAAGCCACGCAGCTCAAGTGACACAGAGCACAGCGTGAGGACTGATTTGCTCTGTCCAGTGGGAAAAACTAACGTTGAACACATAATTTCCCAATGACTATTTAATTATACTGGGTTGTGTGTAGAGAGGTGTGTAGGTGGATGCTGTGAGAGCATTGGTTTTTGTTTGTTTGTTTGTTTGCTTGTGCTGGGGATTGAACCCAGAGGCATTCTACCTCCAAGCTACACATCTAGCCCTTATTTATTTTTTTTGAAATAGGGTCTCACTAAGTTGCTGAGGCTGGCCTCAAACCTGTAATCCTCCTGTCTCAGTCTCCCAAGTACTAGGATTATAGAAGTGTACCACCACACCTGGCTTATGAGAGTCTCTCACATTTACCCAACCTGGTCTGGAGCATAAGACTTTGGTGGGCAACCCTGGGGGAAGTGACATTTACACCACAATGTGATGGATAAATAGTAATTTGTCATAGTTTTGATCTGGAATGCCTCCCAAGAGCTCATGCATCAAAGACTTGGTCCCTAGTGCAAAGGCACTGCCCAGAGGCAGTGCTTTTGGGGAGTGATTGGATTCTGAGGGCTCCGACCTCATCAGTGGATTAATCCATTGATAGCGGGATGGACTACGAGGAGGTGGTGGAAACTGTAGACAGGTGGGCACGGTTGGAGGAAATAGGTCACTGGGAGCATGCCCTTGAGGACAATAGTTTGTTACTGGCCTCTCTCTCTCTCTCTCTGCTTCCAGTTGCCATGAGCTGAGCCGCTCTCCTCTGCCACACCCTTCTGCCATGGTGACCTGCCTCACCTCAGGCTCAGAGCACTGGAGCCAGCTGACCATGGACTGGAACCTCTGAAATCATGAGCCAAAATAAATCTTTTTCTCCTTCAACTTGTGTTGGCTATTTTTGTTACAGCAATGAAAACTGAGTAACACAGAGCTGATCAGAGGGCTAAAGAGATATATCTGAGAAGCTGAAGGAAGGGCAGAGGGCTGGATCAGGGTGGGCAAGGGAGAATGTGTCCAGAGTGGACACTGCCTCAGAGGTAGGCAGAGCCCTGAAGGCTATTCCAGGAACTTTGATATTATTCTAAGAGCAATATAGCACCAATGAAGGGCTGGGAGTGGGAGGAGAGTCATGAGAGAACATTTGTATTTAGAGAAGACTGCTCTGTCTGCCAGTGAGGGAGAGCTGAAGGGGATGAGGTGAGTGATAGGAAACCTCTTCCACAATTACTAAGGTCTTCTCAAAGGGAGAAGACTTTTGAGGCAAGAGTGCAGTATTTTTTCCACATATGGTGTGACCTCAAGGTTGGTCAATGGGCTAATCTAGTGGCCTGTCCTTGCCTACACAAGGCCTCAGTGTAATGAGTGCCCAGTCCTCCCAGCATGGCTGAATACAAACTATTGGAAAGAAGATTCCTCCTGACCTCAGGGCTTCAAGTCTGTCTTGTGTTGGCTTCGATGAGTCTCTGGCTTCCTGGGTCATCCTTATTCTGTCTTCATCAGGGCAGCCGCCATGGGAGACAGCACAGCAGATGGTGGTGCACAGATTGAAATGGGGAAATGGAAGCATTTCACTTAGTTTTCTTGGCCTCCATCAACCAACAAGTGAATGTTAAGCCCCAGAGTCTTAGCTGACTTGAAATTCTCCATCAATTAGGAGCCCAGAAGAAGATGCCCAAATGTCTTGTTGATTCATGGAGATTATTATTATCATCGCCATCATTATTGCTGTTGTTGAGCTAAATGGAGAAGGGCATCCTTCAGGCTGTGCAGTGGTGTGAAATCACATGATATCCATCCTCTACCCCATCATGAGCAATGACTGCCCATTTGCTGAGGAATAAAATTTAGTTTTATGCTGGGACTCAAGGCTCTGCCCAATCAGATCTGATCAGTTGTTTACTGTATCTTCCTTGCTCCCCTACATGCCCCAGAACTCCAGCAATCTGAACTCTTGTTTGGCCAATGTATAGACTTTGCATTTTCTTCTTTCTTTTGCCCATTCATTTATTCAACTAATACTTATTGAGGCCCTAATATATGCCTAGGTAATAGGGATAAAGTATTGATCAAAGCAAAGCTCCTGTTCTTGTTGTGTTTACATTCTAGTGAAAGAGTCAATAAATATTGTTTAATCATCTTTATTTTTAATGTATGTCCAAGAAACCACCATTGTGAAGACTTCATGACCATCTTTCTAGGTATTTCTATATACATACATTGCCTATACACATACATAGACATATAAATACATATAGTTTTATATCGATGGAACAAAATTTTACACTTACTATTTGAATTCAAGGAAAAATAGCATGGAAAGAAGTCTTTGAGTAATAATAGAGATCAATTTTCTTAATGTCTATGTAGTTATCAATTAAATGTATTGGATATCATTAATTTAACCCTTTCAGTTGGGCCTTTATGTTACTTTCCTTCCTTCTCTATTTTTCCAGCCTGCAATGCTCTTTCATTCATTAACAGATATTCACACAATTTTAACCCTAAATTGCTTCAGCCATTTGCTCAAATGTTTTAAGGAGCCTTCCCTAAATCTGTATGGCATTTGTCTGGGTAATGATGTTTTGGACCTGACCCCCAAATTTCAGACAACAAAATAAAAAAATAGACAAATAGAATTGCATCAAACTAAAAAGGTTCTGCACAGCAAAGGAAACAACAGAATGAAGAGTTAACCTATGGAATGGGAGAAGACATTTGCGAGCCATACATCTGATAAGGGGTTCATATTCAAAATAGATATGGAACTAAATTCAATAGCAATAAAATAAATAACCTGATTTAAAAATGGTCAAAGACCTAAAAAGACATTTTTCCGAAGAAGAAATACAAATGGCCAACAGATACATTTTTGAAAATGTGCAGTATCACCAATCATTAGGGAAATGCAAATTAAAACTGCAATGAAATATCACCTCACACCTATCAGAATGACTGTTATCAAAAAGGTGAAATGTGCCGGGCGTGGTGGCGCACGCTTGTAATCCCAGCATTCGGGAGGCTGAGACCGGAGGATCCGGGTTCGTGGCCAGCCTCAGCTACCTAGTGAGGCACTCCGCAACTTAGTGAGACTCGGTTTCAAAATAAAGAATAAAAAATAGAGCTTGAGGGTATAGCTTGGAGGTAGAACGCCCCTGAGTTCAACCTCCAGTACTGGTGAAATGTGTTTGTGATAATGTGAAAGGAAGGAAACCTTTGCACACAGCTGGTGGGAACATCAGTTAGGGCACCCATTATAGAAGTAGCATGGAGGTTCCTCAAGAAACTAAAGACAGTTATGTAACCCTGCAGCCTCACTTCCAATCCGAAGGATTGGAATTCAGTATTCTGAAGAGGCATCTGCAATCTCATGCTTAATGTAGCAATATTCATAACAGCCAATTTTCAAAATCAACCAGTGTCCATCAACTGATAAGTAAAGGAAATGTGGTACATGTACACAATGGAATCCTACTTATCCTTTAAAAAGAGGGAAATTATGTCAATATGATGACATAGAGACCTTGGAGGATATTATGCTAAGTCAAGCACAGAAAGACAAATATTTCATGATCTCATTTCTATGTGGAAGCTGAGGAAATCAAACACATAGAACCAGAGAGCATATGGTAGTTACCAGGGGCTGGGGAGTAAGGAGAATGGGAAGTTGCTGGTCAAAGAATAGAATGCTCCAGTATGAAAGGATACATGATAAGCATTTGAGGTAACATATATGTCGATGAGCTTGATTCATTCATGTTACCTTGTGCAGTCAGCATTCCACATCCATGGTTTCTACATCTGTGGATTCAACCAACCATAAATCAAAAATATTTGAAAAATATTGCAGCTGTATTAAACATGTACATACTTTTCCTTATCATCATCCCTAAATAATTCAGTATAACATATTTACATATCATTTACATTGTATTGAGTATTATAAGTAATTTAGAGATGATTTAAAGCATAGATTCCCAAACTTACTGGCTTACCACCTCCTTTTCATAAAAAAATTTCTCAGTGCCCCCCCAGGATACTACCTCTGCCCCCTTATTTTTATTTGGTGCCCCAAATTGCACCCAAGGCTACTACCACCACCTGAATTGGCTCCCTAGAGGTGGTATAACCAACTTAGGGAATCTTTGGTTTAAAGTATAGCTTAAGCATCTGAGGATTTCAGTATCCTCAGGAGTCCTGGAACAAGTTCCACTCAGATACTGAGGGATGCTGCATACATATAGCATAGCAGCACTGTGTAATTATAACTTGTCAAAATCTTATTTTATTAGCCGGGCGTGGTGGCACACGCTTGTAATCCCAGCATTCGGGAGGCTGAGACCGGAGGATCCGGGTTCGCGGCCAGCCTCAGCTACCTAGTGAGGCACTCCGCAACTTAGTGAGACTCGGTTTCAAAATAAAGAATAAAAAAAAAAAAATCTTATTTTATTTATTTATTTATTTATTTATTTATTTATTTGCGGTACTGGGGATTGAACTCAGTGGCATTCTACCTCCGAGCTATTTTTTATTCTTTATTTTGAAACCGGGTCTTGCTAAGTTATGGAGTGCCTCACTAGATAGCTGAGGCTGGCCTCGAACCCGGATCCTCCGATCTCAGCCTCCCAAATGCTGGGATTACAAGTGTGCGCCACCACGCCCGACTTCAAAATCTTATTTATGAAAAGAAGAGTTGTCCATGATCAGTCAGTCCCCCTTATTCTGTTTTAGTTTCCTTCAAAGTACAGGGCACAGAGAACTGAGGGTTGAAAGGGCATTTCAGATTAAAAAATGCAAGGGTAAATATAAAAGGCCACAGAGCTGGTTGTGGAGTTGCTGAGACTAGAGGGTAGACCCTTTTACTCTTAGTCTAGGTTTCAACACAAGCTCCTTTTGGAAAGGAGGAAATTTATCTCCACCAATTGTCTTTGCTGTCTTTCTTGTAGAACCTAGATAGTATTGAACCTAGTTAACCGAGTTATCAAACTTTAATGTGCATATGAGTCACCTGGGAACCTTATTAAGTGCAATCTCAGCAGCAGGTCTGGAGCAGGTGAGAGATTCTACATTTCTGACAAGAAACAGTGCTGTTCTGGTGCTGTTCATTGCTGGCTGTCCAGGTATCACTTTTGGAGTAGCAAGCATCTAGAAATTCCTAGATGGGTAAATTTTAGAAAGATGGCTCAAACTCCAGCTGCAATGCATCTCTTGGGCCACATATTTGTTCTGCCATCAAAACTCTGCCAAGAAAAATTCCCTTCAGTTTCCACTGCCCCTCCAATTCTCAGAGCCAGGGCCAGCCTTACTAATGTGCACCACCATATTCTGCTTTCTTTCTTTCTACATTCTCCATTGCTTCTTGCATTGCTTCACCCACCTCCTTCACTCCAGGTGTGTTCTTCCCACCCAAGTGATTCCCTGGGCTTCACTCCCTGGATCAGTTTGCTCCTCTGTGCCCTCCCCAAATGTGCTCACTTACAATAATACTTCTCTATACACTTATGGTATCAACACCAACTCCACATCAGAATTCACCGGGAAAGATTGTCTAAAACATTGACTCCAGGATCATCTATCAAACTAATCAAAAGTTTCTAAAGAGAAAGCCCACTGGAGAATATTTTTAATATTTCCCAAATGATTCTTATACACAGCCAGGATTAAGAACCATTGAGCTTTAGATGAATTACAAATGTTTCAAATAGCTGAGGTATCTCACCTGAGTTCCTTACATGCTCTTCTTTCAAGTAACAAATATAGTAACATAGCAAGGTTCATCCATTTTGATTGTTATTCATATTTGGGGAATAAATCCATTACTTATTTTTTAAGAAGGAAAATATCAATAATTGGAAACCCCAAATGCTGTATTGTTACAAAAGTCTTACCACACAAATTTGTAAGTGTATTAAATGCCATTACACTGTACACTTTAAAATAACACAAGTGCAGTGTGTATGTATGTTTGTATCAGTCAGAACCTCACTATGACATATAATTACTGTGCACCAATAAAAGCATTCTAAAATTAATTAATTTTATGTTGTGTGAATTTACCATAATTAAAATGCAGAAAATAGAAAAGAAAGAAAAAATTCTTATTAGTACTTAATGCTTTTCCTGAGAGATAATTTCAAAATTCTCAACACACAAAATATGATTAAATTAAGTCTTCAGAAGATAAGTCTTGGGGCATCTGCCTCTACAGGGAGATTAATCCTACCAAAAGCAGTTTCAAAAACTGGTCTAGGAGCTGGCATGTTGGCTCATGCCTGTATTCCCAGTACTTGGGAGGTTGAGACAGGAGGATCACAGATTTGAAGCCAGGCACAGCAATCTATCAAAGTCCTCAGCAACTTAGCAATACTCTATTTTAAAATAAAAGATAAAAAGGGGTAGGTGTATAGTGCAGAGGTAGAATGCCCCCTGGGTTAAATCCCTAGTACAAAAACAAAAACAAAAACAAAACTGGTCTCAGCAGCAGCTGTGGGAAAAATGGGTTCTTTCCAGCTACAGGTGGTTGGACCAGAGATAATCGTTTAATTCAAAGGCAGTTGATTTGGGATAATTAGATTCTATTGAGATACTACATTCAGAAGCCAAGATGTGTTCATTATTAAGCTCTGGAACTTTGAAATCATATGGAGTCAGGACTGAAGTTAAAGGAAGCCATGTAGAAGCTAAGTTATATGAGCCCAGAATTTATGACTAAGCAGACAAAAAAGCAAATAAGAGAGAGAGATCTACTTAAACAGCATGAAAAGAACCCTAAGAGAAAGTTGGATCATAAGTAAAAGTCCTATCCCAGGTCCATACAATAACATGCCAAGATCAAAATAAGACTCCTGAGTGGGCCTGATGGTGCATATCTATAATCCCAGAACTCAGGAGGCTGTGATCCTCCTATCTAAGCCTCCCAATGACCTAAAGACCTAAAGAATTAGGTTCAAGGACAATGTTGGCAATTTAGTGAGACCCCTGTCTCAAAAAAAAAAAAAAAAAAAAAAAAAAAAAACCTAAAAGATCTGGAGATGAGCTGGGCATGGTAGTGCATACCTTTAATCTCAGTACTTGGGAGATGAGACAGAAGGATTGTAGATTCATGGCCAGTAGTGCACACCTTTAATCTCAGTACTTGGGAGATGAGACAGAAGGATTGTAGATTCATGGCCAGTAGTGCACACCTTTAATCTCAGTACTTGGGAGATGAGACAGAAGGATTGTAGATTCATGGCCAGAGTCAGAAACTTAGTGAGGCCCTCAGCAATTTAGTGAGACCCTGTCTCAGCCTCTCAAGAACTGAGATTACAGGCATGCACCATCATGCCTATTAGCCTCCTATTTATCTATCCTCAAAAGTGGATGTTGATAATTCCTTTATGGAATATTTCCTTCCCTACCTGATGCCCTACTGAGCTTTGTGTTCTAGGACCTTTAATATTAAGTTGAGATGAGAAAAACTTTATTCACTCACTCAACATTTGCTGAGTGTTTATTTTTTAAGACATATCTCAGCTATTAATTCCTGAAATCCATTACCTCCATCATCAACACTACCTTCCCAACTCCAGGGAGGGATATTATGGTACAAATATTTGATCATTCCTTTCTCACTGTATTTATAAGTATCTGTTCATATGTCTGGCTCTACCACTAGAGCATAAACTCACAGGATCCAGTGTCTTCTTAATTATTCATTTGTAGTTAGAACAGTGCTTGCCACTGTAGGGGTGCTTCATATATATGTGAAAAGATCAAGGGAATATATGCTAAAGAAACCAAGACTTTTAAATTATATAACAGTACTGGAAGTATCTCTATTCAATTCTGTATGGCACAATCTTACAAAAATAAGACTGACTAGTAATGACTTCCCATGATTATCTTACCTAAATCTTATAAAGAAATGTCTAGTTTCACCTCTTAATTAAAAAATTGAGCATTGCTACCTACGTCATCTTTTTCACAGAACTTTCACACTTCCTCTCTTACCTGTCCCACCACAACCTTGTGACATAGGATCCTTCCATACAAAGAAAGTGAAGCCCAGAAAAGCTCCTGTAAGGTGAGACTTGCTGAGGTTCTACAGGTTTGTAGCAGAGGAATCAGGATTAGAATCTGAGATTAGAATTCAGATGTTATAAAAGATGCTCATTATCTAGGGATCAGCTTTACTGACTTTGAAGCAGGGGACTATGGGGGAAAAATATCTAGGCCTTATCCTGCAGAGCAGAATCCAAGGAGAAAAAAGCTAAGGGTCAGGGAGAGAGTTGACCTCACTCTGCCATGCCATCCTTTTCTCCAGGTTCCCTGTATCCCCTCTGCTATCCACCAGGAAGGAACAAAAAAATGCTTCAGTTATGCAGTGTTTTAGTTCAAATGCATTCAGTGCATTCATAAATGTTGATGATTACCTTGATTTTGGACATAGGTCTTGGACCTTAGGTTAGATGTTGTGGGCAACAAAATGAGTGGCATAGTCTGTCATTCAGGACCTCAGTATTTGATGAAAGTGGTGAACAACTAGATACATAGAAAGAATACCATGTGGCAAGCATTATTCATGTATAAGTGTACTTATGTTCCAGTGAATGTTCTAGATACTGGAGATATAGTGGTGAAAAAATAAAGTTTATGTTCTTGTAGTACTTCTACTTTATTGAAGAAGACATATAGGCAACTATATAAATCAATGAGGTAGTTTTAAATGGCTATATGTGCCATAAAACATGTTTTTGTATGTGTTAAAGAATAACTGAAAATATGATTATCTTAATACATACAGTAAAATCATTTGATGGAATCAAATGCCTATTTAGGATCAAACTCTCAGCACTCTAGAAATAGAGGAGAAATTCCTTAGATTTGTATGGGACATTGATAACAACCCTATAGATAATATCATCCTTAATGGTGAAAGATGAATACTTTCTTCTCCAAGATTGGGATGGGGTGAGAATATCTTATCTCACCACTCCTATTCAGTATTGAAGTGTATATCTTAGCCTCTACAATAAAGTATGAGGCATGCAGATTGGAAAGAAAGAAGTTAAACTATATTCTATATTTTAGATGGCATGATGTACATAGACAATCTCAAGAATTTACACACACACACACACACACACACATACACACACACACACACACAAACTACAACAATTAATAAGTAAGTTTATCAAGGTAGTAACACAAAGGCAATACCAAAAAATCAAATGTATTTCTCTTTACAGACAATGAACGATTAGATAATGAAAGAAAAAAAATACCATTTGAAATAATGTAAAATAAACACAAAATAATTAGTGAAATGTGTGAAGGATTTATATTCAGAAAACTATAAAACAATCATGGCAAAATTAAAGTAGACTCACTTAAATGGACTACACAAACACACACACACACACACACACACACACACACACACACACGGTGTAGTGGCACATGCCTATTATCCAGTATTTGGTAGACTGATACAGCAGGATCACAGGATCAAGACCAGCCTCAGTAACTTAGAGAGAATCTGTTTTAAAATAAAAAGGGCTAGGAGAGTAGCTTAGAGGTAAAATGCCCTTGTGTTCAATTCCCCTTCCAAAAAATAAAAAAGATGTCCCATGACAATAGGACAGAGATTCAATATTGCTAAAATGTAATTCTGCTCCTACTGATCAATAGATTCAATGCAATCCCAGTCCAATATTGACAGTGACTTTTGAAGAATATGACATGCAGATTATAAAATTTATATGGAAATGTAAAGGACCTAGTATTCAAAATAAGTTTAAAAAAATAGAATTGGAAGACTCACATTACCCTTTTTATTCAGTACTGAGGATTGAACCCAGGGGCATTCTACCTCCAAGCTACACCCCCAGTCCTATTTTTTATTCTTTATTTTGAAACAGGGTCTCACTAAGTTGCGGTAAGTTGTGGAGGGCCTCCCTAAGTAGCTGAGGCTGGCCTCGAACCCAGATCCTCCGGTCTCAGCCTCTCAAGTACTGGGATTATAAGTGTGCGCCACCATGCTTACCCAATTTTAAAACTTAAACTGACATTAATCGAGACAATATGACATTGGCATGAAAATGGACACAGAATACAGAATTTAAAAATAGACACACACACATACATTAACTGATTTTGAACAAAGATCCAAGGTAATTCAATGAGAAAAGGATAATCTTCAATAAATGTTGCTGGAATAATTGGACCTCACATTAAGAGACAACAACAAAACACAAAAGCCTATACACTTGTCTCACACCACTTAGAAAAACAAAGTGATTGAATGATTTTAAGATACAGACATTTATAAATAATAAATAAAATATAACATCTGGAATATAAGTCTTTACAGCTCAGCCAGGTATGGTGGTGTACACCTGTAATTCCAGTTCTTTGGAGGGTGAGATAGAAGGATCACAGGTTAGAGGCCAGTGCACAGTAACTTAGCAAGAACCCATTTAAAAGTAAAAAGGGCTGGAAGTGTACCTCAAAAGTAGAGAGATCCTGGGTTCAGTCCTCAATACCACACACACACACACACACACACACACACACACACACACACACACACAAATAATGTGAAGTATATCCTCTGTCCATGAAGAAATCAATAAGAAATCAGAAATCAATAAGAGAAGGAAATTCGAGAAATCTACACATATGTAGAGATTAAATCACACATTCTTAAGTAAACACCGGATTAAAGAATAAGTCACAAGGGAAATTAGAAAATACTTAGAAATGAATTAAAACAAAAGTATAGCATATGAAAGAATTAGAGATATACAGACAATGTTTTCTAACCACACTGGAATTAAATTAGGAATCAAAACCAGAAAATCAAAACTGGAAAATTTCCAAATATTTGGAAGCTAAATAACAAAGTCTAAATAATGCACAGGTAAAAGTAAAAATCAAAAGGAAATTTAAAAAATATTTTAAACTAAATAGAAATGAAAGTACATTAGAAAATTTGTGGAATGCTACTATAGCAGGGATTAGAAGAAAATATCACTAAAGTACCTACACTAAAGAAAGGTTTAAATACTAATCTCCACTTCCACCTAAAAATAGAAAAAAGGATGAATTAAATCCAAAATCAGTGGAAGAAATAAAATAATGAAGATCTCAACAGGAATATGAAAAATAAATCAGAAAAAGAATAGAGAAATTCAGCATAACCATGATTCTTTGAGAAAATTTTAAAAAATGGAAAACTTTTAGCCATACTGATTAGGAAAAAAGAAGACATGAATTACCAGTATCAGGAATGAGAGAGGTAACATATTAACTTGATAATATCAGGATATTATGAATGTCTTTATCTTAATAAATTCAAGTCAGACAAAATGGAAAAATTCCTTGAAGGACACAATTTATCAAAAGCCAGTAAAGAAGAAAAAATAAGCAGAATAGCCCTACATCTATTCAAAAAAATGAACCTATGGTTAAAATCTTTTTTTTTTTTTTTTTTTTTGCGGTACAGGGGATTGAACTCAGGGGCATTCTACCTCCAAGCTACACCCCCAGCCCTATTTTTTATTCTTTATTTTGACACCGAGTCTCACTAAGTTGCAGAATGCCTCACTAGGTAGCTGAGGCTGGCCGCGAACCCGGATCCTCCGGTCTCAGCCTCCCGAATGCTGGGATTACAAGCGTGCGCCACCATGCCCGGCGGATAAAATCTTCTGACAAAGAAATTTCCAGGTCAAATAGTTTTCTTGGAGAATCAAATAAAATTTAATACAATTTTTATACAATCTCTCCCCAAAAACACAAGAGGAGAGAACACTTACCAAGACCTTTATGAGTCTAGTGTTTTTGTCTAGTCAAAACTAGACAAAGAAGCCGGGCGTGTTGGCACATGCTTGTAATCCCAGCATTTGGGAGGCTGAGACCGGAGGATCCAGGTTTGCGGCCAACCTCAGCTACCTAGTGAGGCCCTCTGCAACTTAGTGAGACCCTGTTTCAAAATAAAGAATAAAAAATAGGGCTGGGGGTATAGCTCGGAGGTAGAACGCCCCTGAGTTCAATACCCAGTACCGCAAAAAAAAAAAAAAAAAAAACAACTAGACAAAGGTATTTAAAAGAGGGAGGGAGGGAGGGAGAGAAAGAGAGGAGAGGGGAGGAGAGAGAGAGAGAGAGAAAGAGAGAGAGAGAGAACTGCATATCAATATCTATCATGAATATAAATGCAAAATTCTTTTAAAATTTTCACCAAATTTGGATTCATCATTGTATCATCATGACCACATGATATCTATCCTAGGAATGCAAGATTGGTTTAACATTAAAAAGCTAACAAGGGTAGTTTATAACAAATTAAAAAAGAGAAACCCTATGGTCATCTTAGTAAACACACAAAATCATATGAAAAGAGACAGAGAGAAAGAGAGGTATCAAACTATCTATTCCTAATAAAAACCCTTAGCAAACTATGAGTATAAGAGAACTCTTTCAGTTTGATCAAGCTCTTCTAGAAAAACCTGCAGCTAACTTTATACTTATTGGTGAGGTCAGAACAAGGCAATGATTATTTGCTCTCATCACTTCTATTCATCTCAATGGAGGTTCAAGCCAGTGCAATCAGACAAGAAAAAAAGAAATACCAGGCGTTCAGATTGAGTGTATGAACTGCTAAGATATGGGATGGATGGGCCCTGGGACTTCAGCATGGAGACGAATGGAAACTTGAAGAGCCTCCACTCCTTCCTGAGGGATAATGATGGCTGTGCTGTTTCCACGCGTTATGTATGATAAATGTTGAAGTTAGTTTAGTATTTCTTAGGAATTGTTCTTAGAGTTTTTTATGTACTATCTCAAAATTACCCCCATGAGAGATATTATTAGTATTGCAATTGTTCCAATTAGGAACTGGAAACTGAGAGAGGTTAAGTATTAAGACGATTATTGTAAATTGATCTGTGTTGAAACTTGAATATAATTAGCCAGAAGGTTTAATGACTTTTACCTAAAATTGTAGGACCGGCCTTCTACTTGACTGGTGCCTGAAAACTGAAAAGGAAGTAAAGGGCAAATTGCAGAGTTGTATGAAAACCCTTCTAAAATGTCTGTTGGTCTAAAAACAAACAAACAAACAGACAGACAAAAACTTATATTATCAATTATCCAATAATGATATCTCTAAAATGCCAAATGCCCAAGTCCTCTGAGGTTACTAGAAGTCATTTTTGTTTTATCCCATGAAGAACATGACAGGTGCTACCCATGTGCTATGACTGGCTGACTACCTGTGCAACTCTGTACACTGGCTCTCTACATTGTGTATGTCTGGGTGTTGATCATGAAATTCTGATGCACCTCATTTTCTCCTAGCTTCTAGCATTACTGTTTTCTGTAATACAACATAAGCTTTGCTCTATTCTCGTGTCAAGTGCTTTCATTTGCACTCAATAAGATCATCAAAAGGTATTAAACAACCCACAAGTTTCAATGGCTTATTGGAATAAAAATTTACTGTTATCATATGAAACCTTCAGCGCTGCTTTTCCAGTTCAAGAGACTCTCCTTTGTTGCTCTCCTTTAAATGGTAAATCAGACATCCTAGCTCCTGAGTTTCACCATTTTTTCATTTTTAAGGACATTTAAAAATACTTCCATTGTTGTATTGTAATGATACATCATTGTGACATTCTAAGTTGTATAGACGTACATGCACACAGCATTTGGTGTGTTTTCCTCCAGATCCCACCCCGCTTCCCCAACTCTCCTGGTACCTATTAATTAGTGATACCTTCATACATAAACATAGCACTTGGAACTGTGTCCTTCATCAGTTCTCCTTTTTGCCCTTCCCACCTCCCTCCGCCAATCCCCTTCCACTGTTCTACTGATCTTTCCTCTTTTATCTGAAGCCCCTTTTCTGTCCTGTTTTCTTTCTGGCTTCCACATATGAGAGAAAACACACAACATTTGACTTTCTGAGACTGGCTGATCTCAGTACATTCTCTGGTTCCATCAATTTTCCTGCAAATGGCATGATTTTGTTCTTCCTTATGGCTGAATAAAATTCCATTGTGTGTATATTTTCATTATCCATTTGTCTGTTATTCGGCACTTAGGTTGGTTGCATAACTTGACTATTGTGAATTGTGCTGTTGGAGTCTTCTGCTGCGTCCTCTTAACTGGCCATCAATCAAAAAGATTGAGTAGATTTATGTGGGATGTTTTATAGCCAGACCTGGAAGTGACACATGTAACTTCTGCTTGTGCTGAACCAACTTAATGATGCCTTTGGTGCGCTCAGAAAGAAGAGTCAGGACAGCTTTAAGAAGGTCTACCTTAAGTAATCCTCTCCAGTAACAGCTAGCAATGACAGGCAGGATTCGAACCTCAGCAGTGTGCATTCAACTCCTTGCTCTCAGCCACCACCTATTCTGCTAAAACCTAAACTTCCAGAAACTACTTAGGAAGTCTGGTATTCAGGCACCAAGGGCACCTTCCAAGAATCAAAAGCAAAACAAGACTGACTCATCTTGGCATAAGTCAAATAGATAAATCAGAACTAACCTCCAGAACTCACATTATTTGTGATATCTGTTCCCAAATATTTTGCTGGTGAAGCAATAAATATCAAATAATGAAAAATAAGATTTGCATTTGTATGACTATTCCCCAAGAGCTATTCTGGTTATGGTTATCAAATGATGTTTGCTATTTTGCAAAAGTATCTCACTTCTCTAACAGCCCACTTATAAATCTACAGTTATCTTTGGAGGCTGAGGAAAGCAGGGCACAAATAGGAGAAGGCGAAAGAGAGGCACACACCTGTAATCTCAGCATTTGGGAAGCAGAGATAGGAGAATTTTAGATTTGAGGCCAGCCTCAGCAATTTTGTGAGACCCTATTTCAAAATTAAAATTCCCAGCACAGAAAAGAAAAGAAAAGAGAGAAAAAGGAGGGGGGAGGAAAGAAGGAAGGAAGGAAGGAAGGAAGGAAGGAAGGAAGGAAGGAAGGAAGGAAGGAAGGAACTAAAAGAGAAAATAAAGGAAAGAAGTAAGAGCAAGATTCAGGGATGCAAGGAAGAGAAGCTGGCTGCTGCTGCTGACTCTGTAAAGCCATTGCCCTGAACTCAAACAGCTCATCCAGGCTCCAGATCCTTCTCTCTTCTGGAGTAGCTAGTTAGGAAAGGAAACACATCATCTTTCCTCAAATCTCCCCAAACAATGACCACCTGTGGATGTTGTTGTGAAAGATGATCTTTATCAAAATTGTGCCAATTGCTCATGATCAAGACTAGGGATATGGTTTAGGGATATTAGGGAAGAACTCTAATAATGAAGGAGGCTGAGTGTCCTGTTGTGAACGCAAGCTACCCAGTATGGACTCCAGTTAGTGACAAGGGAGTATAAGAAGAATCAGAGAAGGTCCAAATGCAGTTTAAAAGACATTGGTAACTCAAGGATAGCCTTGCTTTCTTAGTTCAGTAGTAACAGCTCAGCCTTTTAGAATCCAGGAGGAAAACATCCAATCAGGCACACCCCCATGATCTTGGTGTGGCTTAGATTTCAATTCAGAAAGGGTTTGTGACTTCCCTGAAAGGTGCTAATGAAACACAAGGCTCATCCACTCATTTCTGCTTGACATTTAATTTAATTTCATGATTCCTAGCATATTCTGCTATCTACTGATACATGTGCTTTCAAGATGAATAGAATACCCAAAAGGTGCTTTATTGTTTAAAGAGGTGCTAAATACTGACCAAAAAGGCATAAAGTATGTGAGATCTAGGTTCTGTACAAATTTAAACTTTCAACTCTCTTTAATCCTCTCAACCATAAACGGCCATTTATTCTCTCCATGTCTATTGTGATTTTTTTTTTTTTGCCTCCTTAATATGTTTAATATGCCTGGCAAAATTCCAAGAAAGAAGTATGAAGACAGGTTATTTCTGGTTAATTGTCATACTAGGAAGACAAAGGTACTTTTCTAAGTTTTTAAATTTAGGACTCTTTGTTTGCCAGAGCATAGAAGTAATAGTATGTGATTGACTGTATTGAAGATCTAGTTAGGAATCATGTGATAGCAATTTTCATGGCAATGCTATCTTTTAACGATACTGGACAATAACACATTATGTCATGTAAATTTACTAGGAAAAGAGAAGTGAGAAGAAGACATCTAAGAAGTAAACTATTTTTCAGCTTATGTGCTAAGGTATGGACTGTAGTAGATTCAGTGGCAGATGTACAAAGAGAAATACAAAGAACGAAGCAGCTTGCATGTGAATCCTGGCTCTGTTCTTCTGTGCAGGCGTGAAGCTATTCTGACTGTATTTGCTATATAATACCATACCCCAAAACTTGTTGAAAATCTACAAGTATTCCGTTTTGCTCATGGTTTTGTGCTCAGTATTTCAGGCAGGGCTGAGCTAGGCAGTTTTTGCTTGGGATCTCCAGTGAGACTGCAGTCGGATGTCTTCTGAAAGCTCGTCTAGGTTGGACGGATGTTAGACAGAACTGGCTTGCTTCTGTGGATGGGGGCTCACCTGTGCTCAGGAGGTGCTCAGCATGGTAGCCTTGGGAATGTTACAATTTTCACATGGTAATACTCTTCTACCAGAACCAGTGCTCTGAGAGAACCAGGTGGTAGATCCATGGTATTTTATGACAAAGCCTTGGGTTCCGGATAGAGATATTGTGGCTACATTCTATTGGTCAAAGCAGACACAACTCCACCCAGATTTGAGGGCAGGGGCATTAGCTTGTACACTTTGAGGAGGATGTGGTAAGGCCACATAGTAGAGAATGGAAATGTGGTGCAGCCATCTTTGAAAATATCTGCCACATATGTTTGTAACATTGAGAAAATAACCCTCAGTTTCCTTGCTTGTAAAATGAAAATAATGACATCTCATAATATTGTGATAATTAAATGAAATAATGCATATATGAGGCTTGGCTCCATGCTAGGAACCCAACAAGTGCTTAGTAAACATTTGTATTAACAGAGTCCTGGACCTCTGGCTCCTTACTCCAGCTCCCATTTTATAGGCCTAGGATATAAAACCTTGTCATAACTCTTTGTAATCTTCAAGTTAGAAGTGCCTCTGACTCCTCTCTTGCACATCCTTTAGCTGATTTTTTTTTTAACTGATTCTTTGGGGTCTGACTTGTGATAAGATTAAAGTGTTCATTCAGTCCTGGTCATTCACTTTTTGACACTGCTCCTTGGGCAGTGTCTTTGCTGGAGGAAATTGCTTAATGCTGATAGGCATCTCCTGGAGGGCGGCTCAGCCCGACCTAAGGTGTCTTTTCCTGTACTAAACCCTGTCCTCTCTCCCCAGTCTCCAAACCATTTCCCCTCATCCCCACCTGGGCTTTCACTCAATAGAATGACTCGATGGGTGACTCATTCCTTCTCTCCCCCAACAGGAATTGTCTCATCATTCTCTCCTCATGTCTACTCTTAGCCCTACAGGCACCATTGTTTTCTTATATTTTGTCACAAAGAAGACACACCTCTTCTTATTTCTCAGGTTAAATGCTCCGTTGTGCACTCGGTTCTCTTTCATTCCTTTTTCTTTGGACCACTGCTACACCAATCGTACCTTCTCCTGTAGCTTCAATTGCCTCCCCCAGATTAGTACCTTCCCTCAGGTCTCCCAAATGCATAACCCTGTCCTGGTTTTCTGAATAAAGTCCAACTGACAACCTGCACCCTGTCTTTAATCTTGTGTTCCTGTTCAGCTACTTTTTTTTGAACACCCACAAGTCCCCAACAATTATTCATTTTTCACTGCTTGTCATCTGTCCCTTACTCCATTATTCTGAAATTGTTCTGGGATCTCCTGATTGCTTTAAACCACTGAGATTTGAGGTGGGTTTTTATACAGTCATAGCTAACTGACACAGTGGTCAAGCCAGGGCCTCAACCCCTGTGATGATTGCAGAGCCCATTGTCTTTCCATGATAGCAGGAAAATAAGACTTGCTCATCAATGTGGGGCTTTACGTGTGTTTGTGTGTGTGTGTTACTAGGGATAGAACTAGGGGGCATTCTACCTGTGAGCAATACTCCCAGCCCATTTTAATTTTTTTTTTTTTTTTGAAACAGGGTCTTGCTAGGTTGTTGAGAGTCTCACTAAGTTGCTGGGGATGGTCTCAAGCCTGTGATACTCCTGTCTCAGCTTCCCAAGTACTGGGATTACAGGAGTGCACCACCACACCTGGGTGGAGCTTTTACTTTCAAGTGAGAGTCAGAGAGAATATTTGAAAGAGATTTTTTTAACCTGAAAAGATGTCAGGGAGTTTTGGGGGTATGAGGAATGGAGGGCAGGATATTAAAAGAGAATCACTCACCTGGGAGGAGGGTTTCAAAGCACTTAAGCCCGCTCTCTCCTTTCTCTCATCTGTTTCCTGTTTGCTCCCTGGTAGTTGGGGGATGTTTGAAATCTCTTTCTACCTCCTTGTGATCCAGTCCAACCAGTCGATTTTTCCACAGAAGAAAACTGAGGCCTGCAGCAGTCAAGTGACTTGCTTACGGTTTTAAAACTGCTAAATGCCAGGACTTTGTACCCACTGTGTGTGTATGCGTGTTTCTATTTTTACTTGTTCCTTTAAGCTGTATAAGTCAAGAAATGCAGAGGTCCATAAGAAAACATTATTTTTTATTCTCCTTTTCTACTTGATCCAAGGCAATCATTACTGACAGTTTAATACTTCTTCCATAACTTCCTGTGCTATTTATTTCATTTGTAATAGAGTTAGAAAATATTTCCAGGCCAGTAAAAATGGTCTAACTCATTTTCCCATTTTATTGAGATATGATTGGCATACTATAAAATTTACCCTTTTTTATTATGCTTTTATTGGTGCATTATAGTCTCACATCATAATGTAAGTCATGTTGACAATGCTATACATACACACAGCACTTGATACTCCCCCATCTCCCTTCTTCCCAATACAGAGTACTGAGATTGACATTGGTATTTTCACGTATGTACACATAGTCCATGGTACTATTTCCATTAATGAACCTCAGTCTTCCTCCTCCTGTTCCCTTAGACCACTTCCATGACTCCACTGAGGTTTCTCCTCCATAGTCTGGAGTCCCTCTGGTATCCCAGTTACTCCCTAGCTTGCGCATATTAGAGAAAACATATGCAACTTCACTTTCTCTGACTGGCTAATCTCACTTAACATAATGTTATCCGGGTCCTTCCATTTTCTTGCAAATGACATTATTTTATTCTTCTTTATTACCAAGTAGAATTCTATTGTGTTTATTTCCCATGTTTGTAATCCATTCATCAATTGATGGACATGTAGGTTGGTTTCATAATTTGGCTATTGTGAATTGTGCTGCTATGAACATGGGTATACATATATTACTATAGTTCTCTGATTTCGGCCATTTTGGAAAGATATCTGGAGTGGTATAGCTGGATCACGTGGTGGATCCATTCCCAGTTTTCTGAGGAGTCTCCACACTGATCTCCGTAGTGGCTGAACTAGTTTGCAATCCCACCAACAGTGTAGAAGAGTTCCTATTTCCCCATATTCTCACCAGCATTCATTGTTTTTTTGACTTCTTTATGATTGCCATTCTGATTGGGGTTAGATGGAATCTCACGGTAGTTTTGATTTGCATCTCCCTGATTGATAATGAAATAGGACATTTTTTTCATGTATCTATTAACTATTTGTACTCTTCTTCTGTGAAGTGTCTATTCAATTCATTTGCCCATTTCTTGATTGGGTTTTTTTTTTTAGAGTAGATTCTTTTAAGTTCTTTGTATATTCTAGATATTAGTCCTCTATCGGGGGATAGCTGGAAAAGATCTTCTCCCATTCCATAGGCTTTCTCTTTAGATTCTTGGTGATTTACTTTGATGTGCAGAAACTTTTTAGTTTAATGCCATCCCATTTAGTAATTCTTGTTTTAATTTCCTGAGCTTTGGGAGTTTTGCTGAGGAAGTGTTTACCTGTGCCTATATGTTGGAGTGTTGAACCTATGCCCTACTCTAGTAGCTGCACAGTCTCTGGTCTAACTTCCAGGTCTTTGATCCATCTTGAGTTGGCTCCTGTGCAGGGTGAGAGGTAAGGATTTAGTTCTATTTTTCTACAAATGGATAACCAGTTTTCCCAACACCATTTTTGAAAGGGCTGTCTTTTCTCCAATGTATGTGTCTGGCACCTTTGTAAAAAATCAATTGGCTATAATTTTGTGGGATTGTTTCTGTATCTTCTGTTCCATTGGCCTATGTGTCTGTTTTTGTGCCAATATCATGCTGTTTTTATTATTATAGCTCTGTAGTATAATTTGAAGTCAAACATTGTGATGCCTCCTGCATGGTTCTTATTGCTGAGAATTGCTTTGGCTATTCTGGGTCTTTTGTTTCTCCATATGAAGTTTATGACTGATTTTTCTAGGTCTGTGAAGAATGATATTGGTATTTTGATAGGGATTGCTTTGACTCTCTAGTTAACTTCTGGCAAATGGCCATTTTGATAATATTTATTCTTCCTTTCCAAGAGCAAGGGAGCTCTTTCCATCTTCTGAGATCTTCTTCAATTTCTTTCTTTAGTGTTTTATAATTTTCATTGTAGAAGTCTTTTAGTTCCTTGGTTAGGTTTATTCCTAGGTATTTTATTGATTTTCAGGTTATTGTGAATGGGATTATTTTCTGGACTTCTTCCTCAGTGGATTTGTGGTTGGCATATAGAAAAGATATTGATTTTTTAGGCTGATTTTGTATCCCACTACTTTGCTCTATGTGTTAATCAGCTCTGGTAGTCTTTTGGTTTAATTTTTTGGGTCTCTTATAGGATCATGCCATCTGCAAATAAAGATAATTTTAATCCTTATTTTCCTATTTAAAATTCCTTTGATATCCTCTTGTCTTATTGCTCTGGCAAGAGTCTTGAGGACTATATTGAAAAGGAGTAGTGATAGTGGCCATCTTTGTCATCTTCTTGATTTTAAAGGGAATTCTTGGTTTTTCCCCATTGGATATGATGTTGGCCTTGGGTTTATTGTATATTACCTTAATGATGTTGAGATACATTCCTTCTATTTCAATTTTCTACAGTGTTTTTACATGAATGGGTGTTGGGTTTTCAAGTTTTGTTTTGTTGAGTTTTTCACTGCTTTTCTTCCCTTGTCAAGAAGCAGTTTTCTTGGTACTTGATTTCCAAGTCTCAGAAAAACTGGAACACGCTGTCTCCCTCTATGTTACCCCCCCCCAATTTACTCTTTTAAAGTACACAGTTATGTGGTGTTTAATATAGACATGAAGTGTGCAACCATACCCACTGTCTAATTCCATAACATTTTCATCACCCCAAGAAGTTCTGTGCATATTACCAGTATCTCTCCACTTCTCCTCCCTTCAGACCCTGGGCAACTATTAGTCTTTTTGTCTCTATAGGTTTGCCCATTCCAGACATTTTATATAGATGGAATCATACAATATACAGTCTTTTCTGTCTAGACTTTTTCATTTAACATAACGTTTTAAGGTTCATCCATATTGTAGCATGTATTATGCCGTATAATGTACATCCCCTCATCTTTTGAAGGGCATTTGGCTATCACAAACAATGCTGCTATAAACATTTGTAAAGAAGCTTTGTGTGGACATATGTCATTATTTATCTTAAGTATATACATTGGAGTGGAATCCCTGGGTCACATGCTGATTCTGTGTTTAGCTTTTTGAAGAACTACTAAACTATTTTCTAGAGCAGTGGCATCATTTTATATTCCCATCAATACTGTATGAGGGTTCTGATCCATATGATTTTTTTTTTTACTATAGTCATTCTAGTGAGTGTAAAACTCTCATTGAGTTTTGATTTACATTTCTCTAATGACTACCATGTGAAGCTTATTGGCCATTTTAATATTTTCTTTTTGTGGTAGTGGGGACTGAACCCAGGGGTATTCTACCTCTGAGCTATACCTTCAGCCTTATTTTGTTTTTTATTTGGAAACAGGGTCTCACTAAGTTTCAGAGAACTTCATTAAGTTGCTGAGGCTGGCTGCGAACCTGTGATCCTCCTGTCTCAGCCTCCCAAGTACTGGGATTACAAGTGTGCACTGCCATGCTCAAATCCATTTTAATATTTTCTTTGTGAAAATATATAAACTTTGTTGATTTTTAAACTGGGTTATTTGTATACAATTGGTTTTGGCGGTTCTTTCTGTATACAAATCCTTTATCAGATATATGATTTGCAAATATTTTCTCCCATTCTGAACATTGTTTGTTTCACATTCTCCGTCCTTGAGGCATAATTTTGATGAAATCCAATTTATTGTTGTGTGTACTTTTGGTGTCATATCTAAAAAACTGTGACTTGTATGTTTGGTTCTATTTGGTTCTAGACATTCAGTAGCTTTAGATCCTTATACAATTAGGTTTTTCTTTTTCTTTTTCTTTTTTTTTTTTTTTGTACTGGCCATTGGTATAGGTGCATTCCACTTCCTAGTTACCCCAACCCTTTTTATTTTTTATTTTGAAATGGGGTCTTGCTAAGTTGCTGAGGCTGGCCTCAAACCTGATCCTTTTTTCTTTCCAAGTACTGTCCTTTATTCTGATAATATGGTGTTATAACAGGTACTGGGATTATGGGATTACAGGCTAATGTCACCATGTCTGGCTACCTTTGATTTTATTTTATTTTTTATTTACTTATTTATTAGTGTGTGTGTGTGTGTGTGTGTGTGTGTGTGTGTGTGTGATGGGGGATTGAACCAGAGGCGTTCTACCTCCAAGCTACACCCCCGAGCCCTACTTTTTATTTCTTATTTTTGAAACAGGGTCTCATTAAGTTGCAGAGGACATCACTAAGAGGCTGAGGCTGGCAGTGACTCTGCGATCCTCCTGTTTCAGACTCCCAAGTACTGGGATTACAAGTGTGGCCCACTATGCCTGGCTCAAGTTCATTTTTTTGACTGTGAATATCTAGTTGTTCCAGCACCATTTGTTGAAAGACTTTCCTTTTCCATTGGCTAGTCTTAGCACCCTTATTTAAAAAAAAATCAATTTAAAAGGAGTGAAGATGATCAAGTGAGGCCATCTGGGCCATTTGGCCTCTCTGCCTGGGGTGGGTCATCCGGGGGAGGCTGAGTCTGTCTGCTGGAATGTGCCAGGATCCTTAACACACAGGAAGAAAACTTTCCTTTAGGTTCTTTTATATTCATCTCAATATAAAATCTTGAACTCAGAACTTGGCAGTTATTTCTAAGTTGTCTTCTAGAACGGATAGATCTGCTTCTTTTATCTGGCCACTTTCTCTGTTGAAATGTGGATATCTTTCTACACATTACCTCCATGGTTTGGAAGAGAAGACTGCTTTTCCTCTCTGATTCAACATAGAGATGTCCTTAGGATCCAGTTATCCTGCTGACATCTCCACAGGAAAAAAAACAAAAACAAAACAATTCACATGGGTCTTCTCCTGCAGTTTGTGTAATTATAAAGAAATTATTTTGCAAGTTGAAGGCTTATATTTAATTTGAAACAGGTGCCTGGATTGTGATATTTGTGAATTCCTTCCCTCTTGTTCCAAACAAGAAGACTAAATAAATGGCAAGTATGAGTGGTTTGGGGTTTTAAAAAATGTCTTCCAGTTTTGGAGATTATTATAAGAACAGTTGAGACTGCAGCAGTAAATTCCAAATATTGATTACAATTTGAAATGAAAGAGATGTTAAAAAGTTACCTGTATCTCTAAATCCTGGCTCATCCTTTAACAGATTTACTGGACAGGAATAATGTTCTGTTTTGCAGTTAGACTTTTGATGTGATAAAGAAGCATAAAGACGAGGATGTCAAGATTGATTTCATATCTGAATGAACCATCACAGTTTTTACTTTTTTACATGGATAAATCCACACTTTTGCATGAAAGGAGGGATTTTTCTCCTGGAGAAGGAAACTGTTATTAACTTCTTTTTCAGAAGTCTTGGGGGCATTTGCTCTTAATTTTTTTCATTCTTCTAAGGAAAGTACAAATGGATTATGCAGCCGCTGACCCCATGAATACATGTTTGTATTTAGTTGAAGAGTGGTAAAAAGAAAACAACACATTTTAAAAACAACTCGCCTCCCTGAGATGAGAGGCTGCTATATGACACATTTCTTTATCCTTTTTTGTGGAGTTATATATAGCACATGAGACTGTTTTTTATGTGGCCGAGGCTGGAAGAAAAATGGCATAAGTGGTTCTTTAGTTAAGAAGATATGATAGACCCTATAAAATATCCTTCCTTTAACTTTGGACATACAGGAGTGGAGGAAAAAAATGAGAAAAGTTTGCATATAACTCCTTTCTCCTAAGAAAAAGAAGCAAAAATATCTTAGGTAGCACCATATGACTTTTTAGCATTTTATATTACATAGTTACTTTTTTTGTGTGTGTGGTACTGGAGATTGAACTCAGGGGCATTCTACCTCCGAGCTATACCCCCAGCCCTATTTTTTATTCTTTATTTTGAAACCGAGTCTCACTAAGTTGTGGAGGGCCTCACTAGGTAGCTGAGGCTGGCTGTGAACCCGGATCTTCCGGTCTCAGCCTCCCAAATGCTGGGATTACAAGCATGCGCCCCCACGCCCAGCTCATAGTTACTTTTAAAATAAAAGGCATAAATAACTATATTCTTTCCACCCCAAATGGGTACTTAGGTGTTTGGTTTATTTTTCTAGGCGATGGGCATAATGTTTCACTGAAAAGGCTGAGACTCAGGTAACTTTCCCCAAATGAAATCAAACTTTCTACACTAGCTAATGGGTTTCAGAAGCAATGTTCCTAATCCTGTGGCTGGTTCATTTTATACTTAGAAGAAATTCAAGATCTGAAAAAAAAAACCTTAAATAAGAAAAATAGTTCCAATAAGAAGTGGGAATTTTGTGTCTGGGTCACTGTAGACTTAGAAGAAATTGAGAGTCTGAAAAACACCTAAAAAAAATAGTCCAATAAGAAGTGTGGCTCTTCTGTTTGGGTTACTATAAACTTAGAAGAAATTCGGGGTTTGAAAAGAAAAAACTTCAGGAAAAATAGTTCCCATAAGAAATATAGATCTTCATTTATGGTGGAAACCAGTCATTGCTTCCAAATCATCAGAGGACTATTGTATGTCAGACCTTTCATAAGAACAGTGAAATCTTTAATGATTTCTTTTGAGTAGAAAAAGAATTTTTAAACTTAATTATCTCTATTTTCTGGATTTGTTACCCAGGGACATGGGTGCCATTATGCTGGGAATATAGGACAAATTTACCAAAATTTGAGATTTGAGAGTGTGATAGAAAGGAGGGGAGGAGGAGGAAATAGGGTGGGAAGTAGGGGAGGGTCAATGAGTGCTGTGTGCAGGTATGCCTCTATCACCCTGAACTGACCAAGATATATGATTACAATGCACTAAAATAAATAAATAAAAAATAAAAAGGCATATGGTTAGAATGTAGAAGAAAAGAAGAAAGAAGACAGAGAGAAAAAGAAATGGTCCAAAATGGAAATTTTGACCATTTTAATGACTAATCAGATTGGTCAACCAGTTTGAATTGAAATATAAAAGCCGGGCATGGTGGTGCACACTTATAATCCCAATACTTAGGATGCTGAGACAAGAGGATTGCAGGTTCAAGGCCAGCCTCAGCTACTGAGGCTCTGTGCAACTCAGTGAGATCCTATTTCAAAATAAAGAATAAAAATAAGGCTGGGAGTGTAGCTCAGAGGTAGAATGCTCCTGGGTTCAATTCTCAGTTCTGCAAAACATAAAATAAAATAAAGTAATAAAAAATGAATTAGAATAAAAAAGTTTCTTGATAAAAAGTAAATAAAAACCAATTTAAAATATATGTTTATTTCTGGACTGTCAATTCTATTACATTTATGTAAAATTTTATCCCCATGGTAGTACCAGGTTATCTTGTAGTTTTATAGTAGATCTTGAAATTAGAAAGTAAGAGTCTTCAAAGCTTATTTTTCTTTTTCAAGATTGTTTTGACTAATCCAAAATCTCTAAATGCACATAAAGATTTAAAAATCAGATTGTCAACTTAAAAAAGACATCTGGGGTTTTTACAGAGATTCTGTTGAATCCATCCATTAATTTTGGAAGTAGTGACATGTTTACAATTTTAAGATTTCTAATTCATGAACATATCTTAATTTCATTTTTTTTTGCAGTACTGGGGATTGAACTCAGGGGCATTCTACCTCCGAGCTACACCCACAGCCCTATTTTTTTTTTTTTTATTCTTTATTTTGAAACCGAGTCTCACTAAGTTGCGGAGTGCCTCACTAGGTAGCTGAGGCTGGCTGCGAACCCGGATCCTCCGGTCTCAGCCTCCCAAATGCTGGGATTACAAGCGTGCGCCACCATGCCTGGCTTTTAATTTCATTTTTTTGGAATGGTCATTGCTGGTGTGGAGAAATTTATATATATATATATATATATATATATAAATTAAGGAAAGTACAAATGGATTATGCAGCCGCTGACCCCATGAATACATGTTTGTATTTAGTTGAAGAGTGGTAAAAAGAAAACAACACATTTTAAAAACAACTCGCCTCCCTGAGATGAGAGGCTGCTATATGACACATTTCTTTATCCTTTTTTGTGGAGTTATATATATATATTATATATATATATATATTATATATAAATAATATTACTGAACCTTACTGGTCTTGCAAACTTACTGAACTTATTTGTTAGTATTAATTGTATTTTTTTTTTGTGGATTCCTTAAGATTTTCTACAGATACGATCATGTCAACAGCAAATGTAGTCTTATTTCTTCCTTTCCAGGCTGGGTGCTCCACCTTCTCTTCCTTCAGAATGCTGGGAATTAAACCCATGGCTTTGCATATGCCAAGCATGTGCCATACTACTGAATGCACCCCAGCCCCTTTTCATCCCCTCCCCCCCTTTTTGTCTAATTAGAATGTTTGCCTAGCATGGTTGAATACAATAGCAAGAATAAACATCTCTGACTTGTTCCCGATCGTAGGGAGAAAAGCTTTCCGTCTTTCATTGTTTTGTATGATATTTGCTGTGGATTTTGTGTAGATGACCTTTTATCAGGTTGGAGAAGATCTTGTTTATTCCTCGTTTGAAGAGTATTTCTTTTATCATGAAACAGTGTTGGATTTTGTCAAAGGCCTTTTATGTGTCTATTGAAGTGATCATATTATTTTTGTCCTTTATTCTATTAATATGGTGTTATAATATTGATTGGTTATCATGTGTTGAACCAACCTTGCATTCCTGGGATAAATCCTAGTTTGTTATGATTTATAATCCTTCTTACATGTTGCTAGATTCTGTATCAGTATTTTATTATAGATTTTTGCATCTATATTCATAAGGGATATTGATCTGTGTTTTCTTGTGTAATTCATTTTATGAGTATTAAATAGTTTTTTCTTTAATGAGTAGATCTGAAATAAACATTCCTGCACACGTATCTTTACAAATGCATTTTTTCCTTTAGACTTCCAAATATAATGCTCCTTGATTAAAGTATATATTCATTTTATTTATTTATTTATTTATTTATTTATTTATTTATTTATTTATTTATTTATTTATTTTTGCGGTACTGGGGACTGAAGCCAGAGGCATTTCTACCTCTGAGCTACATCCCCAGCCCTATTTATTTTATTCTTTATTTTGAAATGGGGTCTAAGTTTCAGAAGGCCTAAGTAGCTGAGGTTGGCCGCAAACCTGGATCCTCCTGTCTCAGCCTCCCAAGTACTGGGATTACAAGCATGTGCCACCACGCCCGGCTGTATATGTTCATTTTAAATTACAATTTTTTTGATTATCTTCCAAAAGTGTTGTAGATTATATCTTCCCAAAGTGATATGTCATTAATTTCCACATACATTCACCAACCTAAGATACTTTAAAACCTTTAAAACCCTTGTAATCCCAGCATTTGGGAGGCTGAGACCAGAGGATCTGGGTTCGTGGCCAGCCTCAGCTACTTAGTGAGGCCCTCCACAACTTAGTGAGACCCTGTTTCAAAATTTAAAAAAAAAGGGCTGGAGGTGGAGTTCGGAGATAGAATGCCCCTGGGTTCAATCCCCAGTACTGCAAAAAAAACCAAAAAAACAACAAAAAAACCAACAACAACCCCCCCAAACCTTTAAACCTAAGATCTTTAAAACCTTTGCCAAAGGGCTAAATATTTCTAATTAT
>PVLC010008819.1:37567-56771 GCA_004027655.1 Graphiurus murinus
CTTGTAATCCCAGCATTCGGGAGGCTGAGACCGGAGGATCCGGGTTCGCGGCCAGCCTCAGCTACCTAGTGAGGCACTCCGCAACTTAGTGAGACTCGGTTTCAAAATAAAGAATAAAAAATAGGGCTGGGGGTATAGCTCGGAGGTAGAATGCCTCTGAGTTCAATCCCCAGTACCGCAAAAAAAAAAAAAAAAAAAACAACTTGAATTTTCCTAATATGTACCAGGGATAAACATTGTTCTTTATGATTTTTAAAAGTTTATATTTCTTCTATAAAGTACTTATTGGCCTTTTCTATTTTTTAGGGAAAAACTTTTTTTTTCTTAATGTATAGGAACCTTTGCATATTAGGGATATTAACTCTTTCCCAGCATCATTTTGAAATTATTTTCTCTATTTTTAATTAGTTAAAAGTGTCGATCTTTTTCTATCTAGCTTATGACTTTTTATGCCTCGCCCAAAGCAAGAATATACAAATATCGCATACTTTAAAAATACATTATTTGTTTTCCATGGATACAAACCCTTCTCACCGAGCAAGTTGAATAACCATTTCAGAAAGATGATTAGATGGTGCATGTGAGAAATCGGCTTTGATGACAGGAAAGAAAACCTTCAACTTGGTTCTAATAGGCTTGACACTGCTCCAAGGCTGAGGACCCTGCAGAGGGTAGGCGCATGGGAGAACAAGTCCATTTCCTGGAGATTGGGCATCCTCTGTGGAAACCTAGTAAGAATTCATGGGATGGCTTGGCACACTCCCTTGACCTTCCAACACTGAGGTCTTCAGAGCCCATTCCTGTACTTCCTTTCTTTATATATCTTTCCTATACAATTTTTAGATATTCCTAGTGTCAGAACATCTTCCCAAATACCCTAAACACAATGGGAAACTGATCACAAATAAAGTAGGACCCAAGGACAGAATGACTCAGGCCTTTACCAGGGCTCAGGTAAGCCATACCTGCTCTACTTTTTTGCTTCTCTTTTCCTGCTTGCTTCATTGTTTTCTTTCACCAAACACTGTATTTCTATATTGAGAAAACCAGCTGCGCAATATTTTCGAGCTTTTCATCTTACAGCCTCAGTTATAGGAGCAAGACTCATTTGAATCTTAACCCTCAATCAAGGGATGGGCTCTATGGATACTTAGGTCTGTGCAAGAGGTCTTGGAAGAACACAGCAGTTTCTGGAGAACCAAGTAGATGGAGTAGGAAGTGGGAGAGGTGTCTGAAGCTCACTGCCTGGAGATAGTGGTTGACAAAACTGAGGCCCATTATACTGTGGGCTTCCCCTCCAAGCCTTCTTCAAAGCCAAGTGTGTAATCCTGGTACTTGGGAGGCTGAAACAGGAGGATTGCAGGTTCAAGGCCAGCCTCAGCAACTTAGCAAAGCCTCAGTAACTTAGTGAGACCCTATTTCAAAATAAAAGAATAGAAAGGGTTTGGGGGTGTAGCTCAGAGATAGAACACCCCTGGGTTCAATCCTCAGTTCCACAAACAAACAAACAAACAAAGCCAAGCCTGGTTCATCTGGTCTCACTCACTGCATAACAATACTATGATTTGGACAAAAGAATCCTAACATTTGAAAAGCCAGTTTTCATTCAAGTGAGAAGTACGATTGTGAAAATATGCAGAGTAAATCTAAGCTGGTTACTGAGGGTGAAAGGCTATACAAACTTTCCTGGCCAGGTCTATGTGGATTCTGAATTTTAGTCTCACTCCCCCTCTCTTTTTCTCTGAAAACAGAACTCTTTTAATCTGGAAAAGAATGTTTGCAGGCACTGTAAACATGCTGTGTTGCACAGATCTATCTGTTTATATTTTAGGAGGCAGCATTCCAAGGCACATTCTTTACAATATTCTGTCGTTTGCTGGTCATCCCTGTGATTTCTGCCATATCTGAGTAGCACCTGCATTATTAGGGACATATATTTCATTGGTACAGATGACACAAACCTTGTAAATTAAAATGGTAGACATGTCTCTTCCCTTTCCACCATCTGTAAGCCCCACTGCACTGGGAAAGGCTGCAACAGTAGAAAGCCACAGGCATTTATTGGCTTGTATGTGAAAGAAAATATACTTCTCTTAAAAAGCACGCATTGTTAGCAAAGTTGCTTCTCATGTTAATTTGCTCAAAATTGGTTTGGTTTTATGCTCTCTGCTGCTATTAACATCCTTCTGTTTTCAAAAACTAAGGAATTTCAGGAGATTATATTAGGAACATATATGTTCCTAAATATGTTTGTCACACTATATTCCTAAAATATTACATATAAATATGTTTGTCACACTAAAAAAAAAAGAAAGAAAATACTTCTCTTATATTTTGGTTGGATATAAAACAAACAATTCATCTTTGCTTAATTTCCAAAGTTCTGAAAGTTGATTTGGGCACTTTTTTTTTTTTTTTTTTTGCTAGAGCTTTTGTTGCTTTGATGGAGTAGTGGATTTATGGAGGTTCTTACTCCATTATTCTGGATGTCCTGACCTGTGTTCACTCACTTTTGATGGAGACATGGATAAAATGAGATTTTTTATATTAGAAGAGACATCATCTATAGCCATGTCAGGGATTTGATGAGAAATTTGGTCAAATTCAGAGCAAATGCCTCAGCCAATAAAGATACCTACTATTCTTTTCTTTTGATAACCTCCATACCAGAAAAGGATTTCGTTGCCACATATTATAAATTTCAATAGAATCAAGAATCCCAGTATCTAGTGTTCACACTTAAAAGTAGAAATCTATTTCTATTTTTAAAAAATGAAAAATAGCAAAATCTATGGATTACATCATTGCTATGTGAACTTATTCTTACCAAATTCAGCAAACCTTTTTTTTTGGTTCCTATGTCAGGTAATGTGCTATAAGTTGCAAAGTGTGCTAGCTGGGCATGGTGGCACACACCTGTAATCCCAGTACTTGGGAGGCTGAGACATGAGGATTGCAGGTTTGAGGCTTGCTTCAGCAAATAAATGAGACCCTGTTCCAAACAAAAAATATAATAGGGCTGGGGGTGTAGCTCAGAGGCGGAATAACCCTGAGTTCAAACCCCCCCCCCTTTTTAAAATTGCTTAGTCCTTTTCCCTAATTTAGAGGAATGGGATTTTTTTTTTAAGTCACCACCCTGGATAAAGATTTTTTAGTTTTACTTAGACCCAGGGAAGTCATCCTGAGAGGTTTGTTTAAAGGGGTCATTTTACAGTCATACACAGGGTGACTGGAGATGAAGAGAGGGTAAGAAAGTGAAAGTTGTACAAACCTTTTTGTGGCAAAGGGCCAGAAAGCCAGCTTCTGACCTGAATGAAAAGTCCTGGAGATGGAATCCCATGGACACTTCTTTCTGGCTTCATTCACTTACAGGGCAGAACATACCCTCTAGAAGCTTCCTGAGAAAGGATGCATGGGAGGCAGAGCTGTATGATCTTGCATTTCTAGATATGTCTTTGTGATACAGCTGATTGACTGAGGTAGGAAATATACTTTCAAAGTCTTGAAGTAACTTTCAATGATGTCTAACTTACAGTGTTGTTAATCAAATCTAAAGCCACTCTTGGTTTCTAGTCCTATGTAACCAGCTTTCCTACATTTTTGGAGCTTCTCTTGGTCCCAGTATTTTGAGATTTCAAGAGAGCATGACTTGGTAGAAGCCCTATTTTCCTCCACTGTTTCATTCTTAGAAAAATCTGTTCGAGGATTTCCTTTCCCTCCATTTTCTCTGTTCTTTCTGGAGATCCTAATACTCGGATACTGTGTCTTGGTCTGATCCTTGCTCTATTATTTTGGGTATTTGCTTAACTTCAGCTTCCAACCTTCCTACTGAAATTTTAACTTCTGAGAACATCTTCTTGTTCAAGAGTTTCTTTTTGAAAGCATTCTATCCTTATTGTATAGCTGTCTTACCTTTTTTCATCTCTCTGCAGATATAAGAGTTTTTTTGAAGTTTCTTCTCCCTGTAGTCTGTTTCTTCCAAGTTGTTGGTTTCGGGCTTTTTATTCATGCCAGAAGCTTTCATAAGACACCAGGTTACTCTTGATTAAGATGGAGAACCAAAAAAACTGATCAGGGACTGCTGAATGAGTTCTCAATCTTAGCTGCAGAGTGGAACCACCTGGGGAATTTAATCACTGATGTCTGGCAGTACTCATTTTATTAGTGTAGGGTATAGGGATCTTGGAAAGCTCCCCAAACAATATTAATGTACATCTAAAGTTGAAAAGTACCGCCAAAGAGTGCTCTGAATGGACCATTTCACTGAAGACTTTTAGATTTTTCTTTTTGGCCCATGAGACTCTTCAGAAAAAACTCAACATTCTCCAGTATGCCTGTTCACTAAGCCTCATTTTTTAATATTTTCATGCTGAACAGTGTCTCTTCTGTTTTAACCTTTCTCTGAGGATAAACTTCTAGGTTTCTGCAAGAATAATGAAGGGGCAATTCAAAAAAAAAAAAAAAAAAAGAAAAAAGAGAGAGGGATTCTGTGGCTCTTCCCTGCATTTTTTTTTTTTTTTGTGGTGGTACTGGGGATTGAACTCAGGGGCATTCTACCTCTGAGCTACACCCCCAGTCCTATTTTTTATTCTTTATTTTTAAACAGGGTCTCACTAAGTTGCGGAGTGCCTCACTAGATAGCTGAGGCTGGCCTCAAACCCGGATCCTCCAGTCTCAGCCTCCCAAATGCTGGGATTACAAGTGTGCACCACCACCACTGGCTTCTTCCCTGCATTTTAAACAGCTTTTAACCAATACTACTGGAAGGCCTCTCTTCCCACTTCACCTGCAATTCAAAGGGACACGTTGCTGTCCATTTTGAGCATTCAGGGTACTCTGCATTTAGAATTGAAAAATTGAGGTGGTTTCCCTCTGCCAAATGAGAGTTCAGCTTTCTTTGGTCAGTGGTAGTTTCACTACCACACTTAGATAAGAAAGTGAGCGTTGAAGCCGGGCATGGTGGCGCACGCTTGTAATCCCAGTACTTGGGAGGCTGAGACCGGAGGATCCAGGTTCTCGGCCAGCCTCAGCTACCTAGTGAGGCACTCCGCAACTTAGTGAGACTCAGTTTCAAAATAAAGAATAAAAAATAGGGCTGGGGGTATAGCTCAGAGGTAGATAGCCCCTGAGTTCAATCCCCAGTACCGCAAAAAAAAAAAAAAAAAAAAAAAAAAAGAAAGTGAGCATTGAGTTATAAACAATTCGTTCTTCCATATATCACCGCCACCCCCCCTCCCCCGAAGAAAAAGAGGTAGTTGGAAATCCTAGCAAAACAAGCTAACCATAATGATGAAATTAGAGCCACAGCAGGAACGTTACGCTTTATTGCTGTTGTTGAATAAGATACGGAGGTGGAAGGCAGAAGATGCATGTTTGTGATAGCAGAGGAAGCATCAGGTGTGGCCAGTGAACTGAGGGAGAGACCCGGCCTCCTGAGTTCCGATATGTTTGACATGAGGTACACTGTCCACAGGCTCGGAAAAAGAATTAAACAGGCAGTCTACAGGCCTGGATAGCCCGTAATCATGTTTCAGTTGCCCACACAGAGAAATTTCTAATGTTTTGACATATCAATATATAAGCCTGTGGCCAGCAGTCCTGCAAGACCTTAACCCTCAGGAACTGTGGCAGCTGCCTTTTCAAATGTTGCAGCAAGCCTCATGTGCTATGTTCCCTGCCTTCCTCCAGTGGCATTTGAGTTGGGAACTTGTGGGGATGTGGTATAAGTATTTTAAAAAGAACAACAAAAGCAATCCTATTCATGGCAGAAAAATCCTACTTAAGTCAGAAAGAATTAAAACATTTATTGGGCATAAATATATTACATATACACTACAGATACAGTTAGGTATTACATATAGCATAGTATTTGCAAAATCTATACATTATAATTGATATGGCAGTTTTAATACAATGTATATGAAATATTCTAAAATTTACAATACAGGAAAACATGATTATTTTTTTTTTCCTAAAGTTGAAAAGCTTGGAATGTATGTCCAACAGTGAGGTAAAACATTTTGTCTTTCAAATTAAAGAATTGTGCAAGGATAACATTCAAACACATTCAATTAGGGCACTTTTCAATTGTGACATGAATTCTGAATTACTGTAGCCAACAAAACAATGTTAGAAAATGCCAACATTTCAAGTTGCTAAGAACAAGGCAGATAATATGAAAAAAGATCTTTTAAAAAAAGTTTTCTTTTTAAACAATTTCATTGAGGACAAAGGTCAGTTTGCTTCACATGACTGGAATTTCTTGTGTCAGGGACAAGTGTGACATATAGAGGCGCCAGAGCGTCAGAAAGCCACTCATTCACTCATTCCTACAAACTGCAGAAGGGCAAACAGACAGGGTTAACATGACACTTCGTTTTATTGTATACTTTATACCACATACACAGATTTGCGATATAAAGTAGTGCCACAGAAAGCAATCATTTTCTGACCAAAAGGATTAAAATGAATACCAAGTAATGGAGAGCAATAAAATAAAGTGCCGCCAGCTTGTATTTCACACACTTCAACTTCTGGTGGTTAGAGAGAGAGAGAGTACGACAGTCTTAAAAAGATCGACAATACGGAGCAATTTTGGCCTAAAGTATCATTTCCTTTAAAAAAAAATCCAGCCAATTCAGATAATTTCTTTATTAGCAGCAGTTCTGAAGTGTTTTTAAAAGACAAACTTTTTTCCCCCGCAAAAAGGAATCTCTACTCGAATCTTCATCGCTTAAAAAAATACCTTCTCCCCAAAATACCTGTATGAAATTGTCTCAGAAAACGCAGATGCAATCTGTCATAGTGGGTGATATCACACATTCAAACAGAAGGATGAGTTTTTGGAAGGCCAGAACTTTGGCAAAATATATATTTACCTTTATGCCATCAGTTTGCAAGAGTTAAACTAATTACTGTAGCCAGTAACAAAATACAGAACTCTCTAGTACTTACTACGTCAATAGAGGCACACAGAATAATTCATTGATCTTAGCACTCTTTCAAGAGATGATTATGGTTTTTTGGGTACATGTAAACCTTTCAATCACCAATAATAAGTTTTCTTTTTTTGTTTTTGTTTGTTTTTGGCATTAAATGCACTAGTTGCTCTTATCTTTAAAAACACAATAAAATGCCAGAAGGTTAATAATACTACAGATGTTGCAAAGGAATAAGACTGACCTAAAATTACAAAAGTATAAAACACGCAAAAAATAACATGCTATAAGGGAAAATTAGTACATAAGTACATTTAAATTTTTTTTTTACAATAAATAAAGATTGCACTGTAATTGGCATTTAAAGTACTGTATGCAGAATATAGTATAAATAAACCAAAAACAAAATATTGTTGGTTTCCCCATGACTTTGGTATGGGAATATTATAAGCTAGTACAGGATACTTACTGCATCTTAGACAACATAGACCAAGCACAAAATAACTAATGATTGAGAAAAACCAAGTAGCAAAAATATACAAAAAAAAAAAAAAAAAACAGGAGCAAGGGGATACACTGTGTCTGTTGCACCCTTTTGGAATACATTTGCACCTCCAACTCTTAAGTGTCCCTGAGGTACTCGAACGTTATGAACTTCATATAAATCATCCAATGACTTTGGGTTAAAATCGATTATCTCCTGACTCAAACACGCAAGAGCAGCGCTTTGCACTCCAATAGCACCTGTTGATCGAAGATCTCAAAGCACTTACAAACATTAGAATCCCCATTTTACTTTATTTTATTTTATTTTTTATGCATGGGAAAACTGAGGCACAGAGAGGTAAAGTGACGTGTTCAGGTCACGCAGCAAGTTAGGGAGAGAACCTAGGCTCCTTGACCCCAAACACCCTGTGCTTACCACCAAATACCATCCCCACTCCACACGCGGCCACACCAACCCCACAGTAATTGATCTACACATTCAGATGACTCCCTTTTGGGTTTTATCAGTTTTCATCCGCTGTTACATCAGTATTATGGGTGCTGAGTTATGGTACTGAAACTCAATCACTTCATTGATAACCTCAAATCACAGACTAAAGGCAAATCTTTAACATAATAAGCTGAAATGTAAGAAGACTGCTCACATTAGTGTAAATCGAACAAAAGGCAGAGGCACTAAACTGTCACCAGTTCTTGTCATATAATTCTGGTCAAACATAACAGAATATAATAACTCTAGTGATTAGATTAGAAGTAGTTATATACAAAGACAAACAAGTTAAAGCAGCTTTTAAAATAGCTGGACAAGGAAACAACTAACTATTGCACAATGCCCTCTTAAAGTTACTGCTATGAATCGACGTGGTAAAATCTACAATGCTCCATAATTTATAGGTGCATTTTGATTACTTGATTCTTATACAGGCAGCTCATAGTGTTAAAATCATAAGAAATACAGACTATTAAAACATTTGAGATTAAAGTACACATTTTGATTTAAGTGAGCTAAACACAGTTAAATAACTGAGTGACAAGAAGGTTTAGGGCAGCTTTATCTGGTGAACGCATCTGCATGTTGCTGTGGTAATACTCTGACAACACTGAGACCCTGGCCCTGTACCTACATACACTGTGATTCTGTTTACAGATACAGATGATCAAGACAATAGAAGTGGCTGGTGAATATAAATTACTAAACGATAACATAAAAAATATCAAAGGCTTGCAAAAGACATCAGTGAAAATAGAATAAAGGAAATTTGAAAATTTAAAAGAAAACATAAGCTAGCTTTTGGTATCTGGTTTGTTTGCTTTTCTTCTTTTTCTTCTTTTTGTTTTTTAAAAAAAAATCCAGTTTAACCTCTTCCTAGTTTAGCATTTCAAAAAAGGTGCACCAAAACACTTTTTTTTTCCTAGCTAAATCTGTAAAATGAGAGAAATATATAAACCAAAGAACAAAAGGGCTTACAAAGGGGAGTATCTGAATAAATGTGTGTATTAAAATGTGTAGCATTAAATTCATACCTCTAGTTTTGTTGGGTTTACTTCATTAAGAAGTACTGTAATATAAAGGCAAATAAAATAGACAAAGTTGCAAAGCCAAGCACAATAAGGGCTGCAAACTGTTCATCAGTAGGCATCATGCTCTTCATTTTGGGATCATCTAAGCTCCCCATGTCCCCGGAAAGCATGACCTCACTTCGCTGTAATACAAAAGCCGCAGAGGGGCTGAAGGCTCCACTGAGCTCCTGAGAGGTGTCTAAACAGCGACGACACGCACATACACGGAACCTGTAGTCTGTGTTGGTCTGGAGGCCTGAGATTTGGAATGTGGCTTCTTCTCCCTTATATACCTTCGAGAAAAGAAAAGCCCCAGTTAATTAATTTATAACATTGTGGTCTCCTCAGTAATCACCATGCAATACCAGGACCCTGGCTTGGCTTCAATTCACTCCATCACAACAACAAAAGTTAAATGAAAACGTGCATATTCCCATCTGTGTCTCATCCATAAGAAAAGCTGTCTAACTCACGTTGGATAAAGCACATTGTCAAACCAGTGACTCTGACTTCCACAGGCGAGAAGGTACAACTAGAAATGCAGGTAACATTTTAAGCAATAAAAGCACATCTAGCTAACTTTTAATAATTTAGGCTGTAAATCAGACAAGGCCTTTTTTTTTTTCTATTTGTAATTATATATTTTTCAAATTCACAGGACAAGGACATAACTCACTCAAATTTATTTTAAATAAGCCTTATAAAAAGAATTAAACTGATAAATGAAGTCATCTGTTGAAAGTGGGTTATTTTACCTTCATTTTTGATATTATATTACCTCACGTTAAGAGTAGAAGCATATCATTTGCCAGTATATTAAAACCATGTCCACATACAAATTACTTTGAAATTATTGAAAATTAATAAGTAAGCAAGTGATTTGTTTTCCCCATTATTTAACAATTACTGCAACTACCTTTAAAGAAACACGATTAGTATATTTGGACACTAAAAACTATAAAACCAGACTGTTGGCAGAAGAAACAACAAACTGTTAAGTTAAAAAATTCACAAGCATACATTTGTTCAGAAAATATGGTTACTATAGTTCTTGATATTTCAAGATCATCCCACATTATAAAATATTCATGTGTGCTGGGCATGGTGGCACATTCCTGTAATCCAAGTACTTGGGAGGCTGAGACAAGAGGATCATAGGTTTGAGAACAGCCTCAGCAAGTAGTGAGAATCTCATCAACCTAGCAAGACTCTGTTTCCAAATAAGAAATAAAATAGGTCTGGGAGTATAGCTCAAAGGTAGAATGTCTCTGGGTTCAATCCCCAATACTGAAAAAAAAGTTCACATGTATTCTTTTAAGTCTATACCGAGTCATGCTGACATTCTTTCCAAATAAGCCATAACCATTTCTTCTTTTAAATGCTATAATACCCATCTTAATTGTAAACAAAGTACTTGAGCCAAACTACTTAAGTACTTGAGTAAGAAAACCTAAAAATTTTAGAAGAAGACAGTGACTGTCTTCCTGGTATCTCCATGAAAGACGTGCCCGATCACCCCAGCCTGAGTCCTGCTTCCTGTAAGGGAAAACTGTCTTCTCTTTCTGATGTTATGGGAAGCAGTTCCCTGGCTCAGTCTCTGCCACACGAAGACTCAGGCGATATTTCTGTCATGTAGCCTTTTAATTTCTGCCATCAAAGGATGATGCCACTGTAGAGACAGCCATTTAACAACCTGTACCCACAGATGCTTCAGAGACTTTTGTAAAGTGGATAGAAATGTATATTTACATCCATTTAAATGATATCTAGAGTTTCCAGAATTTGCATGGCTACATCGTTTTACGAAAGTTGGCCCAGAGGGATATTTAATTTCCCAGAAACTCAATTCAGAGAAACTTGAATAAAGACTTCATATAATAATTTTGATGGAATTTCAACCCTAACTCCTTAAAGTGAAGATCTTTGAAAATGCAAGGAAGCAAAGGAATGCTACTTTTCCCATACCATTACACAAAATGCTTAATAAAAGAAATATCAATATCTAATTAAAGGGACTTCTTTAATGATAAGTCCAACCAAAATTTAGACTTTAATTTAAAAATGTTATTTTAGCCATTGTTATTTTAATTGGACATTTCCCATCTTTCATGAGCATTGCCAACACAGTTAACATTATCTTATTTTTTTTACCTTTAAGATAAATATATTGTATAGTATTGTGTTCTGTTATCTCCATAGCAACTAGCGCATGGCTTGACAAAGTAGATGTTCAATGAATGTTCTCTAATTAGGACCTCCGAATACTCAGGGTAGATTTTCTTATCCCATATTGTTTGAAAAAAGAGGATAATTGTCAACATTAAACATTTACATACACACACACACACACACACACACACACACACACACACACATACACACACCATAGAGTCAACAGAGAGAGATCAGACAGGCATAGCCATCACTGCAAAAAGTGGAACCAAAAAATGACTAAGCTGTATTAAGTGTGTTGACAGAAAATATGGCATCTCTAATATATTTAAAAAATATTCAACAATGCTTATCATGCCTTTTGGATTAAAATTTAAAATTTCTAATGCCCCATTTTCTGAGGATTCTAATCTCATAGTTTGTTGAAAACTTGCTTTTGTGCATAATCACAGCCATCATGGGAGTGACATCATTTTAGTTACTCTATTTTCCTCATGATACTGTTCCATAGCCTAAGAATATGTTTTATACATAGCATCATTATAGGAATAGAGGTCCAAGGTTCAAGAACAGCAAGGACACACCTAAAGAAGGGGAGGAGGAGAGCGGGGGCTCCCCGGGTCCTACTTGACAGATTTCAAGATGCAGTATAAAACTACAGTAACTAGGACAGCATGACAATGGCTCAGATAAGGACAACTGTCCAGCAGAGCAGAACGTGAGCCCAGTAACCAGGGCAGATGAGGCAGCACTGTAGCAACTGTGATACAGGGTCTGCAGAGAGCTGGGCACATAGCTGACCCAAGGCAGAGGGTCTGCTCACAGCATTGGGTAAGGGACAGTGTGCTTGCTGGACTGGATGTGGCTGGCTCTTGGATGAGCTCTGGCTCTGACTCTGCGAGAACCTCTCTTGCCTTAGTAGTCTCACCTGTAGAAAGGGTATGACAACACTCTAAAAATTACCAGGAGGGGCAACACAAAGCCCCAATGTCTCATCTCACAAGCGACTTGGCCTATCATACACAGTGCTAGTTCTTTTTCTCTGATCTGGTCTAATCAGGGTATTTATTATTTGGTACTGGAGATGGAACCCAGGGACATTCTACCTCTGAGCTATATTCCCAATCCTTTTTATTTTGAAACAAGATCTCACTAAGTTGCTAAGGGTCTAAGTGCTGAGGCTGGTCTCCAACCTGTGATCCTCCAACTTCAGCCTCCAGAGTACTGGGATTATAGGCATGTGCTAACACTCCCAGCTAATCAGGCTATTTAGATCCTATATTTAAATAATTGCTCATTAGATACTGAAATTTTATTAAATTTTATTTCTCTTCTGGTATTAACGAACCTTGCAGTTTAAAGTATTTTTAAATAGTCTTGAAGAAAAAATATGAAAATAGTTTTTGAGATATTTCAAATATTAAAACTTTTATCAAGTGTATGAGCATGTATGCTTCATAGCTTCTCTATTCTGGGCCTGAAAATAATGTCCTTATGTCAGCATAAGCCAATGTGGTGAACCAGTCATACAAGAGAAATGAAGACATTAAGGATTTCCAGGTTCAAAGAGAATAAGAAAACAAACAAACAAACAAACAAAAACAAAAGAGAATAAGGGTGATGGACTTCAGAATATAATAAAATGCTTCAATTTATTTTAACTAAATCCATGGATGTAGAATAAGTCATTTGTATTTTATATAACTAAGTAAAAGTAAATTATTTGAATTATCATAATATTTTTTGTGGTACTGGGGATTGAACTCAGGCATTCTACCTCCGAGCTACACCCCCAGTCCTATTTTTTATTCTTTATTTTGAAACAGGGTCTCACTAAGTTGCGGAGAGCTTCACTAGGCAGCTGAGGCTGGCCACGAACCCAGATCCTCCAGTCTCAGCTTCCTAAATGCTGGGATTACAAGCGTGTGCCACCATGCCTGGTTCCCCTGGGTACTATTAACAAGCCCAAATCATTGAAAATTAATTCCTCTATACTTTGAAACATCTGTACCTTGAAGGTGTCACACTTCCATATCTCCCTAAAATGAAGATGATACCAAGTCTCACGGGATCATTGCTAAGATTAAATGGGACAACACATGGTGACCTCCATGGACAATGTCTGGTAGTAATCTAAGCAATTGCAGGTAATGCAACTTTATGTAAAAAGAGTTTAATGCCAGGTGTGGTGGTACATACCTGTATTCCCAGTACTTGGGAGGCTAAGGAAAGAGGGTCATAGGTTCGAGGCCAGGCTCAGCAATTTAACCAGACTACTAGCAACTAGTGAGACCTTATTTCAAAATAAAATGGTCTGGAGGCATAGCTCAGAGGTAGAATGCCCCTGGGCTCAATTCCCAGTGTGAGAGAAAGAGAAAGAGAGAGAGAGAGAGAGAGAGAGAGAGAGAGAGAGAGAGAGAGAGAGAGAGAGAGAGAGAGAGAGAGAGAGAATGAATATCGATCCACACTCTTGTGGATTGTACTTTCTCTGACCTCCCATGCAACACTCCAGGACAATCTTGGTGCAGGGGACACTGAACCTGCAGCACAGAGGACTTCCAGGATTCAGCTAAAGAGAGCCCCGACAACACCAGCCTGGCATCCGCAGCATGTCTTTGCACACTTACAGTCTAGCAGGACTCAGGAGCTGATGCAGCCACAAGCTCACCAGAACATCAGGCCAGCTGCACAGCTGAGCCTCCGCTGGGGTGACTTCCTTGGGATTGTGTTGCTCTGCGCCAGGACGCTGTCCATGCCTGATCACCCTTTGTTTTCATTCATTTGACAGGGGCACTATTATGGGCTTTTCCTCCCGCCTCAAACCAATTTAAAAGCCAGAACCCCATTTAAGATTTTCTTTATTGAAGTTACCAATCATAATATTGTAAATAAGTATATATGCAATATTATTTCTACAAAAACTATTTCTGTTCTTTATTTGATGGGCAATATATTTTAATGTAATTTTGACATGTTTATCCCAAATGGGAGGATGTAAAGTAATATTCAGATAGCTGAGATGAAGAATCCATGACCCTTAATTTAGAATAACATGCCACGGAGTTGAAATTTTCTAAACCCCTGCTTTTCAGGGCAGATCACTGAGAAAAGTACATGCTGGGCTACTGGAGGCTTACTTGTACCTCTCCACTGACATGTTACCTCTCTTCCCCAAAGAACTGGAGGAAACATGAGTGGGTCATCTGCACAGTGCCTTCTCCTGACTGGCTGGATCAAGGCTCACATGAGATCTGTGTTAGAGTGTTATCTCTGCTTCTACAGCAAGAGAGCTGAAGCTCAGTGAGGTGCTTTAACTCCTCCCAAATCCCAGGACCACAGGAGACAGGCTTGTCCTGAGGTCACTCTCTGGCTCAAGAGGTCACCTGCTCACCTGCAGACCTTCTCTGCAGAGGGAAGAAACTGGGTAGGTGACCCTGCCCTAGTGCTGAAGAGACCCAGCAGGGTATCAGTGAGCTGCAGGGCTGCTTCCTGGGTGCAGACTTTTTGCAAGTCAAAGGGCTCAAACTCTGAGTCCTGACCCTGCAAGGTACCCCTTGCAATACAAAGCACCTAATGGCTTCTCAATAAACTAGGCATTAGGTACAGGTACCTAGATTCCATGAAATGAATATAAATTCATTTGATAAGATTTAAGTGGATGCATATATGGAAATTTTCTGGTGTAAGGGTCATGGCCTTCATCAGACACTTAAAGGACTTATAAAGTTAAAGAAATATTAAGAAACAGTAGAATAATTATGGCTTTTAAAGATCTCTATTTCAATATGTTTCTATTTTGTTTTGAATCTGACCCTGTACTCAGGCAAAAATTAAAAACCATGCTATAAGATACCCACAGCCTCAGTGTTAATTTCTGTGTTGAAAGTCATTGAAGTATATGGTGACTTCAGGATGTACTATATAGTCCAAGACTTTATTATTTTTTTTTATTTTTTATTTTTTTGAGGTACTGGGGATTGAACTCAGGGGCATTCTACCTCTGAGCTATACCCCCAGCCCTATTTTTTTATTCTTTATTTTGAAACCGGGTCTCACTAAGTTGCGGAGTGCCTCACTAGGTAGCTGAGGCTGGCTGCAAACCCAGATCCTCCGGTCTCAGCCTCCCGAATGCTGGGATTACAAGCATGTGCCACCATGCCCGGCTTAGTCCAAGACTTTAAAATAGTTTGATCATAGCCAGGTGTGGCGGCGCACACCTATAATCCCAGTACCTGGGAGACTGAGGCAGGAGGATCACAGGTTCAAGACTAGCCTCTGAAACTCAGCAAGGCCTTTAGCAATTTAGCGAGACCCTGCTTAAAAATAAAACATAAAAAAAAAAAGGGGGTTGGGGGTGTACCTCTGGGTTCAATCCACTGTAACAAACACACACACACACACACACACACACACACACACACACACACACACACACACACACACATGTTTGATCAAGGGAAGATCCTCTTCATGGTACCTTTGGGATATCTTGAAGAATCAATACATGTCTCAACACTGTATTCCAAAAATAACATAGGATAAAGATATATTTACACAGAGATGCCATCACACTAAAGGTGGAGCTTTTTGGATGCCTCAAAGGTTCTCTTTTTAATGCAATAAACCTGAACAACAACTGCCAACAGGAAATACTTTCTTGTAGCTTCTTTGACCCTGGTCTCATCTTTCAATACTGATATTTTCTTTAAAAAGTACTGCATGAACAAGGATATGAATATGAAAAATTTTGGTTTTATTTCTTATATATGCATTAAACTTGTCTATGCAAAAAAATCAGCCACATGCATAGAGATACAATTTTCATCCTTTTCAAGAAAGCTTTGCAATTAATGCTGTTTGAAAAAAGTTAAAGCTTACTGAAAAATTTTTTTGAAATGTTTATTAAATGGAAAAAAAGCCAAATGGGTATATTCTTGCATTACAAAGCAGAGTGAAATTTTAGGTATGGATTTAGTACTTTAATAGACTGTTTAGCTGTTAAAACTTGCGTGTGGCTTATCCCATATCATGATAACTGAACAAATGAAAGCTAATCAGAACCAGGGAAAACTTAAGTCAGTATTCTAAGCAAGATGTCAGAGAAGGCCACAGCCCTCTTATAAGTTCCCGCAAAAATGAGCTTAGAGAGAAGGACACTGTCCTTTTATGGGCAATTTTTTTCACCTAAGTTACAAACATCACTATATCCATATAAATAACACTGCTGCTTTGAAACTGCCTCTTTTATGCATGCAAGGAACAGTTACTGAATGCCTATCTATGTATCAGTCTTGGGAATATAAAAATAAATACAGCTCACACACCAGCAGATCTTGCCTTATCAGTGCACTGGGAGAGCTGGCACTCATTCTCTTTTGCTCTGCCTCTGTGAATTTAAAGCCCATTGCCTCTTATCCCTGGACTATAATTATTTTAACCATTGCAGAGCAATGGTAATACGAATAGCCTTCATGTCCAGAACAAGTAAAGGAAGTACTCAAAACATCATGTTAATGTTTACTGAATAGGGAGAAGAAAAAAAAAAAATCCCATGAAAAAGCCCACCAGAACAAATTGTTCCTGACTCAATTTGTGGCTTCTCGTGTACTATTACTACCCTTACTCATTTCTTAGTAAATGTGGGAAACACATGGACATATGAGGAATCTCTACCTACTAAGCCCACCCCAACGTTCTGTGCTTTCATCTGTTCTTAAGAAACATTTATTTATAGCTGTTTATGATTAGACAAATATTCTGCAGCATATATAAGACTGTGTATTATTTTATATCCATGAGTCTATGTAACAAACAGTGGGTTCAAAACAGCCAATCTGTTAATAAAATCTAAATAGCCTAACAAAGTGCCTTTATTTTAGCAGTGCCTGACAGGTATGGATGTTGAGAAAATAATACTGCCTTTTCACTGTGAAACATCAGTCATTTGTGCTTCGAGAAGTAGAACATTTTTCCAAGAACAGGTAGAAAAGGATGGTACATGGAATAAAAGGTTTCTAAAATATAACAATGAGTGTGTAATAAATATAACATTGGGAAATGAATCCTTGTCAAAGCTATGCAATTTCCTAACATTGTGTGTCCATGTGCATGTGTGTGTGTGTGTGTGTGTGTGTGTGTGTGTATGTATGTATGTATATGATGTATATTTTCATGCTGGGGATTGAATTCAGTGGCATTCTGCCTTTGAACTATACCCCAGCCCTATTTTTAAATTTTGAAACAGGGTCTTGCTAAGTTGCTGAGGCTGTCTGTGAACTTGCAATCCTCCTGCTCAGCCTCCCAAGTTCTGAATTTACAGGCATGAACCACCCTAACACCTTATACTTTCACCATTTTTAATATTGCCATGGAATAAGACAATGCTACTGGTATTAGCAATAACCACATCTAGTGGGAAAAATTCTCTCTATTTGAGCTGAGACCCTGAAACCAATCATAAGTATCTTTCTGATAAGATGAAACAATTACAGATATGAAATTATTTTCCCTGAAATGGAATATAGGAAAATAAAAGGAAAGCACAGTGCTCTGCTCTTATTTAAGAACAACAGTGGAAACTTTGGTGGCATCATGGGTGGAAACTTTTGTGATGTCATCCACTGATGTGAATCAGTGCTGACAAATGTCAGATTTAAGATAATGTTTTTGCAAAATGTATCTCAGGTAACTCAGCCTTTTATCTGACACTTCATATTAACAAAGTATGGCAAAATGTCCAAAGCTTTCTTTGATTTTTTTTTTTTTTTTTTTTTAGTACTGGGGGCATTCTACCTCCACGCTATACCCCCAGCCCTATTTTTTATTCTTTATTTTGAAACAAGGTCTCACTAAGTTGCGGAGTGCCTCACTAAGCAGTTGAGGCTGGCCGAGAACCGGGATCCTCTGGTCTCAGCCTCACAAGTACTGGGATTACAAGCGTGCGCCACCATGCCCGGCTGCTTTCTTTGATTTTTCAAACACATTTTACTTGAAGTCTTCTTTATTATGACATAAGAAACACTAACCAGCAATTTAACACAAATTCTGAATCAAACTGCTTTCTACTTGTATAGTTGGAGCCTCAACAGCTGAAAAAAAGGCTTTACAAATTATGCTAGGGTTTGAGAGACCAGGTGACATTTATCTTCAACTTTATGAGTTCAATCTAAACGAATTTTTAAGTGTCAGTGAAGGATGGGTCTCTGCTTTCCTAATGTTATAAACAGTATTATATCTGATTTTATAAAACAGTTGTTAAGTTCCAGAGAACATTATGGAAACTTATAGAGTACCTGAATCCTCCATGGTCAGTGACCTGACAGTGGGTGACTCTGGAAGAATGAAGGATCTACAAGGGATGTCTGGATGCATGCCAACTATATTCTCTCTTGTATAGGTCGACTATGTGATTTATTCAACCTTGCTGCTCAAACTATGGTCCCTGGACCTTCAATATCCCTGCCACCTGGAAGCCTGAATCCCCATCCCTGGCAGCTAAAGCAGACTCTACATTTTCACCAATTCCTGGATGATTCAGATGGACATTGAAGAGTGACAAGCAGTGACCTAGAGCTTCAAGGCCTCAAGGGCACACTGGTCACCTCCCTATCACTCTATTGCACCTTCCATGAAAGAGGTCTGGACTACTTCCCCTCTATAGTAAAATTACTGGCATGTCAGTTTTCAATTACATGAAGACTTTGATATTTGCAAAGTCATTGCCAATATCAAATACAAATACAAAACTTAAAACTCTTTGCACGATAAGCTTATACTAGAGAACTGAAATTTTTTTTTTTTTTTTTTTTTTTTTTTTTTTTTTTTTTTTTTTTTTGCGGTACAGGGGATTGAACTCAGGGGCATTCTACCTCCGAGCTACACCCCCAGCCCTATTTTTTATTCTTTATTTTGAAACCGAGTCTCACTAAGTTGCGGAGTGCCTCACTGGGTAGCTGAGGCTGGCCGCGAACCCGTATCCTCCGGTCTCAGCCTCCCGAATGCTGGGATTACAAGCGTGCGCCACCACG